>OZ010667.1:39651908-39906908 GCA_963932185.1 Troglohyphantes excavatus
AAAAAAAAAATATTATATTTTGAAAAAAAAAATATTCTTAATAACTTGAAATTAAGTAAAAATATTTTTATATAATTTGAAACTTCAAAAAAAATATGTAGCTCTGTATTTTGCAAAATTTAATATTTTATAACAAATAAATTAAGTTACTTGAAATTTCGAAATAATTTAAAATGTTTAATTTTTTAATTTAAATTCTAAACTTGTACGCAATATTTGTATAAATAAGATATTATTTAAAAAAAGTATAATAATATACGATGAAAACTCATCTTATAGAACATTGAGTTAAGAATATTTAAATACAAATGCAACGTTAAGAATAAGCAATAAAAATACATAAAATCTAGACATGTTTCGATACAACTCGCATCATCAGCATTTCTGCTGACGGAGGAAGATGTATCTCCCGAAACATGTCTGTATTTTATGTATTTTTATTGCATATTTTTAACGTTGCATTTTAATATTATAATAATATACCTCCGAGTATTATAGCCCAGAAACAACTCCGAATCTCAAATAAAAATTCAAAAATAATAACAAACTTTAAAATAAAAAAATACATAAAAGACCCATCGCATTCTAAAATCCCTTTCACAAAAGAAAAAAAAGATGAAATAAACACTCTTTCATCGCAGCAAAAAAATATTTATATACTTTGAAAAAAAAATAATAACTTAAAACACATTGAATAACTTGAAATTTAGTAAACATATTTTTATATAATTTTAAAAATTTTGAAAAAAATATGTAGCTATATTTTGCAAAATTTAATATATTTTTTAACAAATAAATTAAGTTACTTGAAATTTCGAAATAATTTAAAAATTTTAATTTCCTAATTTAAATTCTAAACTTGTACGCGATATTTGTATAAATAAGCAATTATTTAAAAAATAAAGTATAATAATATACGATAAAAATTCTTTTCATGGAACATTGCATTGAGAATATTAAAATACAAATGCAACGTTAAAACTACGCAATAAAATACATAAAATCTAGACATGTTTCGATACAACTCCCATCATCAGCATTTCTGCTGACGGAGGAAGATGTATCTCCCGAAACATGTCTGTATTTTATGTATTTTTAAGTTTGCATTTGCATTTTAAAATTATAATAATATACCTCCGAGTATTATAGCCTCCGAATCTCAAATAAAAATTCAAAAAATTATAACAAACTTAAAAATAAAAAAAATACATAAAAGACCCATCGCATTCTAAAATCCCTTTCACAAAAGAAAAAATATGAAATAAACACTCTTTTCAACGCAGCATAAAAATGCATCCCCCTCCCAAAGCGACCATCTGTCCAACACCAACAATTAAACTCATCGCGGTCTTCCGTCGTAAAACTCCAGAACAAGGGCGGGAGGTTGTGATTTACGGCCCGTTTTTATTATCGCGATGCCGGGGCCACAAAAAAAGGGGGGGCGACCGGGGCTGTAAAACGGAATAAAAGGAGATGAAAACTGAGAGTAAACACACTCGTAAACAGGTTCGGAATAGGGTGGAAGAGAAGATAGTGAACTTATGGAGAGAAGCTATTCTGGAAATTGATCCACGAACGAAGCAATAGAAAACGATTTGTTGCATTGACAGGAAAAATCACACTACTGAAGAAAATTACTGAACAATAGAAGTATTTAATATTGAAAAAATCAACAATTTAAATAATTATAAACTAAAGTTGCTAATAGTATTTATTTTATGTTTTTTAATCTTTAAAGCTCATTAAGTTTTAAGTTTTTGTAACATATTCTAGAGTACTAAGACCAAGCCCATTAGGTGTGTACTTTTATTAAAAACTTTCAAATGAAATACTTCAAATTATGTGGAATCGCATGCTTTTTTCTTAATGCATTCACTGTATAGGGTAAGTAACTAATCTTAAAACATATTGTTTTGAGCATTAAAAAACTGCCTATAGTTCATAAAAGACAAAAAAAAATAAAACTGTAGCTGGAACATCTGATAATAGATGCCTAAGCATTAACACTTAGCCATACGGCAGAACAATAAAACATGAATTCAGTTGTTTACAGATGCGTAGGGAATTTGAAATAAGCCCGCGCCTATAAAAGCTTATATTTGAATTAAAATTTTCTTTTAGTTTTCCTTATTTCTATTTTTTTTATAAATCTTTATTCGTCTTATTTATCTAATTTATTATATCATAAGTATATTTTTTTCTGTTTAATTACATCGAATCATTATGAAGTTAACTATGGTTTTTGATAATAAACGTATACTTAAATTTGAAATATTTTTAATGGTGAACTACGTTTAATACATTACATTTATAAATTAATAAGTTAATTGCCTATTAAACTAACTTTTATTAATTTATTAAAGTTATAAATGTAATGCATTAATCACAGTTTACCATTAAAAATATTTCGAATTTAGGGATACGTTCATTTACAATTCTTTTTTATTACAGACTCGAAATGCTACACAACCCCGACTCGTCAAAAATATTCAGCCCAAACATCAGTTATAAACTCATAGTTAAAAAAAAAACAATAAACTAAAATAGCAAATCTTAAATCGTCTACAACGCCTAAAAGTCGGCTTGTTAAGCAAACGCTTATCCATTCCAAAAATTATACAATTATAACAAACAAACAAAAAAACATTCCACATTTCCGCGAACTGAAAAATAACCAAACGAAAGATCGAACACTCGCTCACCTGTGAAAAGCGGGAAAACCGGCATCAAGCGAAGCCCAGGCGACCCCACCGGGAGGGGGGGAGGGAGGCAGAGAAAGTGAAATAATCCTCACACATTCAGCAGACGAGAACGGGCGGCCGAGAGGGGCATTCGAAAAGCAACACAACTCTCTCCAAGACCACGTGGAGGCAAGTGTGGTGCTTCTCTTACCTCCTTCGCTTCTCTGAGACGGCACCTGGCCCTGACCACGCCTACCTTCTCCCGTGAGAGACGGGTTGCCACAGTGGAAGATGTGGGGATAAGGCGCCAAATCTGGAAGCAAGGAATAAGGAGTTAGTCGCCAAGGTGGTGGAAAGTTGGACGGGTTGCTAGGAGGATGGGAGGGAACAGGTAAAGGTGGATGGATGGATGGAGTTGGGAATTTTAGTTGAAATGGAAGGTTTTGGGTGATGGTGAAGTTAGGTTAATTTTTTCAAAGGCATTAATTGAATTATGAAAACATATTATAAAAACATTTTTTTTTTTTTAAATTGAAGAATAATAAGAAAAATAAACGAAATTATTGAATAATTGTACAATTATTTCAATTTGTGAAAAATGTGTGTATTTCTGCTGCAAACCAATTTCGGAAGCAATCTTAGTGACTGAAAATTTAGTTTAATCAACTGGAAATTTTTACTTCTTTAGGTAAACGTCCATTATGAACTAATACGAGGAAACTATTAAAAACCTCATGCGTTAGATAACTATTATTTTTCTTCTTTTTTTAAAACTAGATTTTTGTTGTATCATATTAAACTTTCAGTGATCTGAAAAATTTATACTTTTACAAAAACAAAAATAATTCACTTTAACAGTTTAAAACAGTTTTTGTGCTGCAAGTTAATGTAACACCATTCCATCTTAAGTAAAACACTTTTAAACCCGCTGACGATTACGCTATTTTAGCAATTGAAGGGTTTGCTGCAAAAAGAATGTAGCTCCAACCTAGCGGAATTTGCAGTTACATGTACTATAGTGCACTACTATATTGTGGTAAAAAAAAAATGTTCATTTGGTACCAGAAAGATGTAGTTCCAATCGTTAGTTCTCGCGTTACTCAAGAAATGAAGCTGTCTGTCTCATTAGTTTGTTGTAATATAGAGGTAGCTCCTGAACCTACCGCCATTTCCCCCCAAACGAATGACGTGCTTTGCTTACAGGAAGGTTATACATTTTTTATAAACAGTATAGTTTTTGGTTCTTTTACGTTTTGTGGTTCTACGATGGACTACAACCAGGCAACGCAGCAGATGAGCCGGACGTTACAGAGGGGGAGTGTGATAATTAAAAATGTAATTTGTCTGTTTTTAAAGCCAAGTTATATGCTATATTTCAATTGAAGTTTTCTTTAAATAAAATAATATTATTGTAAATTGTATTTTTTCCCCCAAAAAAATGAGTTATCTTACACCACTGAATAAGTACCCAATTCTCAGACAGTACATTATGTAAACAGTACTACAGTAAATAACAATCATGTGTATTGTGATCTTAATGCATGTATATAATATATTGTAAACATATAATTATCTGAATCAATAGAAACAATAGTTGCTAAACTAGAAACACGGATATCGTAATAGAAGGAAATTGAATAATTTCCTTTACGATCTCCTTTCAGATTTTCATTCTTCTTCTGAACTAAAACTGTTTTGCAATACACATTAAGCGAGCGAGTAGACAGAAATTGCGAGTTCTGCAACAAGGGGGAGAGATGTGGGATAGGCGGATTACTACTTTAGTGTTTATTTGCTATCGTTTGTCTCTTACATACAGACAATTCCGACAGTTAGAAGTTTCTTAACCCATTTCCAGATGAATAAACAAAATGGCGACTGGACGGTGCTTTTAGAAATACAAAGAAGTACTTGACGTAAAATAACGGAAATTTTTCTGCAATCTTTGGTTGAATGTAAGGAAAAATTAGCTTTTAAAATTATTTAAGTTTTAAATTATCTATTTTAAATATTGATTTAGGGAATTTCAATTTAATAGCATTGGAATTTTGGATTCATGTAACGAATTTTTGAAATTGTTTAATTCCAATTATAAACTGGTTAATACAAAATATTAATCTTTAATTTAAACAAATTGAAAATAATCACTAAAAAATAACTTTAACTATACTGAAAATTGTATTTAAATATACTATTTAAAAAAGTTTAAACAAACATGTAATCCTAGTTCATATTCAACTACAATCGTAATCTCATAAATTCCTAGTAAGAGTCAATAGGTTCGACAAGACATAACCTTATTTCAATCACATTGTCTGTTTAAACAAAATACTAAGTGATTATCTCCCGATTCTAATAAATAAGTTTTTCACACTCCTTATCATATATTTTAATTAAATTATAAAACAAAAGAAATAAACTTAAATATTTTTAAAATAATCTATCTGTATAAATATTTATTATTATTGTTGCCTTTTAGAACACACACACATTTAAACAAACAATTAAAAATATTCTTTGATTAATTAGAAACTTTTATAATGTTTAATCTTACTTTTGTGAGCCTTTAAACGAAAAAAAAAATCTTATAAAACTTACTATCAGGGAAATTGTCTCACCTGTTTCATTCCACTGATTTCCGCAGACGATAATTTTTCAAGGAAATCTCATTATAAACGTCGAATCATAATTTCCGTTTTCTAGTATTCTTTTTTAAAAACTTTGTATTTTTAATGTGATTTTTGTTTTTTTTAATAAAAAAAGTTTATCTTATTCGACAAATAAAAATGGAGGAAGGATGTATTAATTAAAATATAAATAAGAAAATATTTCGAGAATGCATAAAAGTCCAGTTTTTTTTTTATGAAAGCATTTCATAAAAAAATAAATTATAAAATAAATTAAAAGAAGTAAATTATCGAATTATTTTAAATATATTTCTGTTCATGTCCATAAAGATTTGATTTGTAGTTTCCCCATAACACACTTTGTTCATGCCTTAATCAATAAATAAAAAAAAATCAAATACCTAAACTAATGCCGGCGTTTAAAAATAACATGCACAATTATAATTAGAAGTTTAAAGATGTAATAGTTAAACTTTCAAAATAATATATTTTATTCACAATAACCGAAATTTATCATACATATTTTATTAACATTTAAATTAATTAAAAATTTTGCGCAAACTAAAATTCCCCAATTGAATAAGATTCTAAAAATAGTTCATATTTTAAAAAACTATTTCGAACAGTAAATTATCACTGTAACACTTTTATTTGGGTAATTTTTACATTTAAAGAGACAAAATACCGAAAAAATTTTAAACTTAATGTTTTATTTTTATTTGCTAAAATTATACTTTGGAATATTCTAAATATGTTTGCAAAATTCTAGAACTGTAATCTATGTTTTTTAGTGAGTTTTTTGAGATTTTACGCTGGATGTCATGTATATTTATCAAGGAAAGAATTTTTTTTTTTTTTTCTCAGTATTTGGTTTACATTGATATTAAGTTTTTCTAAACGCTAAGGATTATTTTTTATTAATAATAGGAAAATGTATAACTTTTAAAGCATATTGTAAAATATTCGGACATTATACATTGACATACGAATTAGCTCCATAAGTAATGTTCTTTTTAATGACTAAAGTAAAAATAATAAGTTTTAATGAAAAAAAATTGTGTTATTATGAATAATTATTTTTATAAAAATCAATACATGTAGCATAACACATTTTAATGTCAATTCTTATGAATTATGGTTTAAAGGATCTGGGAAAACATTTTGATGAAAAAGTATAGCTTTTTTTTAAACTTAGTGTTTTAAAACAACCTTTAGATATTTGAAAAAGTTTAAATTTTGAAAAAAATACAAACTACGCAAATTGTGTGAAATATTATTATCTTATATAAATTTAAATAATATACATTAAAATTTTGATTTAAAAAGTTAAAAATAAAATAAATAAAAAAGTTTAGAAGCCACCGTGCCCTCTTAATAGTGCAGTCGACTGTATACTTTTGAAACAATGATTTTTTTAAAAAGTTTTGCAACATAAGAGTTTATATTTACGATGAAGATGCACAAATTTTGGGAACAAAATATTAATAGTTTTAATATCAATTTTTGAATATGTGAAAATACAAATTTCAAAATGTTGTGGGTGTTTCAATTTTTGTAAAAAATAACTCTTTTTGCCTTTTAGATATATTTTCAATATTTTAACAAAACTTTCGAAATGGTTTAATAAATTTGGAGGTACCTTTTAAAAAGTTTGATTGAAAATATGTTTTTATGCAAAATTATTTTCTTTAAAGTTCATTGTAATTTTATATTTTACCTAAAAAATATATGAACTATATATTTAGTATTCTTCGAATAAAGTGTTTAAATACTTTTAAACAATTTTGTTGTAAAGTATCTAGAAAATCCAAAAAGAAAAATTAAAGAACCTGGAACATTTAAAATGTTAAAAAATGTAGTTTCACGAATATTGTTTTTTAATAAACACTATATAAAGTTACTGAGAAGTAGATATAATCAGTAAAACATATCTAAAAGAAAATATACATGAATCATGATAGAAGACGTTGTGAAATTTTTTACATACTAACAAAAAGTAAAAATTGATATGTTGATGATTTTTGGCTGTTTTGAATATCCACTATACCCTTTATACATCCTACACGCACCAATTTTAAATGTGTCTTGACTTTTTTTTTTGTAAATTTTTGTGTATAAATTAAGTAGAAACATAATTAATAAATACATAACCCATGAATACCGCATATTAATAATATATCCAAGTAAAAAAATCAAAACCTCTAGTAAACTTCCAAGTTTTAAAATTATTGACGAAGATTACCACACTAAAAACTAAACAATCCTATTGGGTTAAACACTAATTTAACCTAATTTCCTCTTCCACTATGCAATCTTTTGTTTTTGATGTTTATGTATATGTATAAAACTGGCCACCTAACAACAAAAAAAGTTATTTAAACTTCTCCCCAAAGTCTTACAACAAAATAAAACGCAATCTTAAATACTGCATTTTTGTACATAAATAAATTCGTTTAAAGTTTTTCTAGACATTATTTTTTTATCCCGGCTTTTTCTTCTTATATTATTAACTTTATCCTTCTAATTATGGTTTTAAATCAAAAGGGGGGTGTTTTTATTTTGATTCTCCCCGCACTGTTTTCAATTACGTTATGGAAATTAGGTATTTTTTTTAAAGATTCCTTTTTTTTTTAATTCCTTGTTCAGAAAGTAAAAAAAAATTGATCTGAAATTAAACAAGGACAAAATTATTTTAATTTTTCTCATAAGTTAGTTTTTTATAGTTTTAAAACTCAAATATCAATAAGCATATTGTTTACTTTAGGGTTCTGTCACAATTAAAAATGTAATTTGTAAGTAAAATTATTAATGTTGTTGTGTGAATGTAAATGCTGTGTTTTTTGGTAACAAACGTTGCTGTATAATAAAAAGAAAATGATTTTTTTATAGAATTTTAATAAATTGTCATAAATACAACTGTCTTAATTTTAATATCAACCATTTATTTATTATAATTTGCATTAAATAACCCTCAAATATCCATACCTAAAATTGTAATGGTAAACTTAGGGTATTATCATTTAAAAATATAAAAACTCTTTAAAATATATTTTTAAAAACGACTTGTTAAAATCGAAAAATTTAATAATCAAGTATTTCAAATATTTTCACAAAAAAAGGATTTTATAAATAAATTAAAGAACATTTATTTTCTTTAATCTCTTTACTTGAATTTTATTTATTTTTATTTTAAAAAATCCCCCTCCCTCACAAAGGTATTTATTAGCTAATTTCGATAGCCAAAATATAATAAAAAATCAAGGTTCTACTCATACATGGCAGCACTACAAAACGGCTCGTTTAAAAGCTGCTTGAAAACTAATTATTTTTAAACGTTTTTTTTTTTGTAACGTTAATATTTCTGAAACAAAATTACGATTCGTCACTTCTTCTAGAAATTCTATTTTTTTACACCTCATGTTACATTATTTTTACTACTGAAATAATACCTAAAATTATAGGCAACTTCCACTTTGAGAGGATGTTAACAAATACTCTAAATTTTTTTATGCCAAAATAAATATTAATATCGAAAATAGAATATTTTTTCTTTGCTTACCGAAAATTTGAAAAAGTATTCTCAGCTGGTTTTTGAAATAACCGATTCAATTGCAGATTAGACAAATTACATTCCTCAGTTATATACTTAATTCCATTGTATAATATATTTGAAAGAGAAAGATGCCATTTAATATATTTGTCTTAGTTGCTCAATTTCGTCTCCCGAACATAAATAAATCGCTAAAAAAATATATATAAATATTGATAATTTTATATCTCCCGATTCAAAAATCTCTTTTCAAAGCCCCAGTTTAACTTTCACCTCCGTCGATAAATTACGATCTGCCATCCCCCCCCCCCCCCCCCCGACGCAACAAAAACCTGTCGTCTGCCACTCCACTCCCCCGCAAGACCCCGTTTTTTTCATATGCAAATGCCCCTCTGCGAATACAAAGAGAAGTTGATACACAGCCTCCTCCACGAGGTAAATGAGAACCCTCTCCGAAGGAAAATATATAAGTAACGAAAGAATCACTGCCCTACAGCAAAAAGGTTTTTGTTTAAACAAGGGGGGGGGGGGGAGGGGGAAGAGATTGCTAGACATAGAGTCCGCAATCCTCAACTGAGACGTACATATAAAAAAGATGGGGGGGGGGGACATTCCCTCCAAACACAACAACATCAAGTTTGAACAATAAGAAAAATTCCCTACATTCCATTCCAGTAACAGAAAAAAAAATTGGAAATAAGTAAAGAAAAGTAAGTAGCAGCCACGAGCTATTCAATACTTACCTCATATAAAACAAAACAGAGGGGGACGGTTTTTCGACAAAAAAAAAAATAGAGCTATTCAAATGAGAAAACTCAGTCGGCAAAAACTGCGATTAAAGTATGGTGGAAACTTTTGGGGTGGTATATAATAAAACGTTCTGGGGGTGAGGGAAAGAAATGGTATAAACTGGAAAAAGAGGATTCGATGAAAAAAATTTCGCATGCCACAGAATTCGGGAATAAAATATTTAATATATTTTAAACCAGAGTGCCAACTCATATGCATATGAAAAGAATGTTTTACTTAATTGATTGACAAAGAAAATAAAGCATCCCAAACAATTAAACGGTTCCAGGGAAGACGGCTGAATGTCCATTGGGAATAGTTATGCAAAAACGCTCAACAAAAAACTGCATGTCTCTCATGAACATACACAGCATTCTAACCAGATAATTTTTATTTGATCAACTATTATCGTTCTCTTATCGTTTTACATATTGGTAATTAACAAGGCAATGAGATCTTTATTTCAACAAAAAGTTGATCTAATCGTTTTTCTAATGTATTCTTCAATTAACTGTTGCTTTTCTGTTAAGCCTAGCAGAGTTATGTTATAGTAATAAATAATAATTTAATAATGAATTTACAGTACGTCCTTTTGAAATGATTTAATAATATTATTTTATCTAAAAAGAATGCATTACATATGGTGAAAATATTTGTTACTTTGTCGTTGTCAGACATGCTTTTTATTTCGTCTGGCAAAAAGTCTTGCATTCTCAAAAAAAAAAAAAATAAGGACAAAATGTATATCATGGGCACTTGTCGTGTTATGACACTTCATGTCCCGTTTGGGGATTTCTTGTTTTAACTTATGCAAAAATTAAATATTTTCATATTGTGCATGATGGAAAAATTTAGATTTAGACATGTTATATCATTGTAAAATTAACTAATATTGGTCGTGTGCATGTCATTAATAGCTACACTGCATGACAAACACGAATGGACATATACATTTCTTGCAAATAACTAATGATATACATTGTTCAAGGAAATGAAACTTGAGTTAATTGAAGAAGTACTTTTGCTTCTTTATTAAACAAAGTGGTACAGATTTCGAATCTGGGAAAAATAAAATAACAAAAATACATTTAACTGTTACTTTGAGCAGCTTTGAATATTCATGGTAAATTCTTCATCTCACCGGAATAGCGAGATGAGGGTACCTCAGTATGTAGTATGCTTTCATCAAACCCGTAAAAACTGCCTTCATCGGTTTGCCATACTTTCCACAAAACAGATTAGGAGCCCAATAGGACATTGTAGTATTTGTATGCCAGGGCAGTTTTCAGATATTGTAAAGTTCATGGAGGGAGGTTCCATTGGACCACATACCTACAGAAAGCGTCCTAGGCGTGTTCCTTAGAATTCCGGTCTGGAGGGTAAATAGGCCATTTCATACACTCAATATCTTCTTTTCAGAATTTCAGTGGCCACCTGGTTTGTGTGGGTTAGCATTATCATTCACGAACAAATATTCCCGACCCATTACTTCACTAAAGAGAGGGACCTGGCTCAAGAGAATATGGGTACGTTAAGACAGACGTAGCAGATGCAGGTGGAATCTGTGATTCGACAATACAAACCGCGTGGTAACCACATGGTTTGTAATATCGAATCACATATCCATCTGCACCCGCATCGGTGAACGGTAAATAGTGCGTTCAGCGAGTCGTTGATTAAAATGCCTTGATTAAAATGTGCTGTTATTAAGTGTACTTTTTTGCCCCTGTTTCCCTTTGATTTCCTTTTACAAACCTAGGTACTCTTATTTCCACTCGAGCAATAAGTAACCACTGAAGATCATATGACGCACTTTGAAACCCAATCAATTTTCTTGGTTGCTAACAGTCGAGTCTTTAAATATTTTCACTACAGCTGCTCTTGAACACTCCACACACGCATTTTGATGATGCTCACTCTAGGACTACAATCACCCACGTTCACAGTTCGTCAAATCACGTTTTTTACACCTACATGTTCGAACAAAACGCTTTTACTAGCATTGTCAGCAAGCAACTTTTTTCTTTTATATCTCTCTCGCCCTCTGGCGGAAACAGTGTGACGTCATAGATCAATTACTTAAAACACATCAGGTGGGCCATACTACTATGGTCACTCAGTGTATAACATGTATCGCCATAATCCACCGCCATATCATCTCAGCACCTCAAACCAACTTCCATCACCTCCACCCCTTCCATGCTCGCAAGCTTATCACAGCGGAGAGGAGGGCTTTGTCCCAATCATGACGCCATTGTTCCAGAAGACATCCCCCCCCCCACAACCCCATCAAAAGCCCTTTCCCGAAATGTCCTCCCAATAAACCCCACCTGTGCCGATGCCTCTCCTAATGGTGAAGAAACCATCCCATCTTATCGCTTGCAGAAGGGGGATATCCGTCCGCGAATTAATTAACACCCCGATGACCCCGTTCGTCTCAGTTTCTTTTTAGTGGGCCTGCATCTCCTCTTACCTTTTGACTCTCCCCCCCCCCCCCTCTTCTATTTTATTCCTTCCTTGTGGCAGAAGAGATATCTTCCTCTCGTAAAAGTAAGTCCCATTGTGTGGCTAAGAGGCTGCTGCTGCCTCCTGGAAATTGGAGGGAGGTGGTGTGTGCTTGGGTGAAATGGGATCGATATGCTATTGCTGCTGAGGGTATGGGGATGGGGCCTCCATTAACCGTGTGGTTCGATTAATAGAGATATCTAATGGTAGGGGGTTGTTGGGGTAATGGTGGAATAAGAACGTTTTTTTAGGGGGTTGGTGGTGGGGTCGTTTGATAAAATGATGGAGATATTTCTAGTGTGTTTTTGGTTTTGTAATTGAGTCGGTTGTTTGAGAAACCCCATTAGTTACTTTTCTGGGCAAAATAATTATTTTTACAAATATCGGTTTACCTTTATGTGTGGACTGGGACAGCATCTGTCCCATAGATTTTACAGGTCTAGCGATGGGCTTGTGGTTTTGTTTAGTTTGGTTTTGTTAATTCACGTCGCACTAGAGCTGCACAGTGGGCTATTGGCGACGGTTCGGGGTCAATCTCGAAGGAAAGACCCGGGAACACATACACATTCACACACACATTCATACATGCACCTCGTTATTTTAGAACCATGGTCAGATGACGAGGAAACACCAGAACTGGCACCCAACGCCTTCAATAGACGTCGGGACTTTGAACCCGATCAGATTGATCGTGCGCCAGTCCCGTATACACGCCAGTATAATTTGTTGGATAGTCTGGACGACTTTCTAGTATTTTTGTGCGATGGGCTTGTGATAATTTTGACTTCGAAAAAGGGGGGTGTTAAAGCATGGAGGTTTGAAATATGCTGTTTCCAGCAAAACAGGTAATTATATGGTTTGGACGTATGACTAATTGTTTCTACAGATCGTCATCAGCTTGGCTTTTTAATTTTTCAACCCTTCAAGCGACCCTACCCCCATCTGCGATTCTACCTGCTTTGAGGAAGAACTGTTTCTAGACTTCCATAAACCTTAAATAAGAACTTTCAAGTGTCTACGATGCAATGACTATATTTCACAAAACCACCATTTCTCCTCAAGATCCACCATTTCCCTTATTCCCAAGCAACGACAGCAAAAAAAAAAATCACCGTCCATTTATATATAAAAAAAAATATCAAATATTATTTCTATAAAATAAAATGTGAACGTTTCCTCTATAAACACCCTCAGGGTCCCCCCCCCCCCACTACGGAACAAAATCAATACTTTCCCAAGTCCCAGAGCAGAAGAAGAAAAAAAAGGTGATAGAAAACCCGCCCCCTCCAACAAGGTAAGTGCTCCAGGGGATCAGACCCAAATAGGTCAAGAGAGTGATCAGCAGAGCGTGTTTGGCCATCGGTCATTTTCTTGACCGCTTCCACAAATCTCTTCCCCCTAACCCCCCCCCCCCCTTTTAAGGAAATTGTTGTAAATCCCCACGATTTTTTTCTTCTTCTTTCTCAAAATACCGAGAAAAAAGATGCCGGTCGATCTTCCCTCTGTGATTCTTCTTCTTTTCTTTCCCCCCTTTTTTTCAATGCAGGATTCGGAATGCATATCAAGCGATTCGATGTCGGGCAACACCCGAGCTGGTTTGTCTCGATCAATGGGGGGGACACGATGATTTGAATTGCTAAGTGAGTTGAGGCTACAGCTATTCCGCTGTTCTGGCCATCGATTTATAGGGGGGTGGGGGGGGAAGGAGGGTTGTACTTTGAACTTGACATTCTGCAGAAGGGTGTTGAACATTTCTTTTTGTTGGCTTTTTGAGCGGGAAGATATGTAAGTTTTCCGTGTTAAACATGCAGAAAAGTGATCATTTATTATTATAAGGCGCTTTATGAAGAGACAGCGAATATATTTAAAGATAATTGTCTTCCAGGATTAGATTTTATTTATATTACCTATTAAATTAGCTGTGATAAAAAAAAATTGAGAACCAATTTTTTCAATTGACGACGTAGGTGCAAAAACAAGGCAGCTCCACTTTTTTCTGATTTATACTTTTTACACTTATTCCTATAAAGAATAAATTGAGTTGCAAGCTTTGAAGACATCACACCAGACCTTGTGAGTTAAATAAAAGCAAGTAAAAAAAGGCAAGAACCAGACAGTGCCAAGCAATGTCTACAGAGACATAAAGAAAAAGGCGCTGTACTTTATTATATGCACTGTTAAAAATATGTACTAAAAATAAGTAAAATGTACGCATTTTTGAGTATATTCGATGCTTATCAAAGCTCCGAATACGCAAGTTTCATTTATGAAAAAAACATGTACTCCAAAAATAAGTACAATGGGTAAAAATGAATAAAAAGAGCAGATGCTAGCCTACGTAGGATGCCTCCATAAATCACTTTCAATAAATATCGACTACTAAAACTTGCCGGGAATCGTACCCAGATCCTCAGGGATCGCAGTCCATTGCTTTATCCATTGTACTTCCAGGGCGACGTGAAGTTATAAACAGAAGAAATGTTAAAAAGGTAATAAGATAATTGAGTTGTAATGACTCAGTTTCCATTTAAGCAATCGACATCAAATAAAGTGGAATACCATCTTTTGAACAACTAACAACTATTTTAAGTTTGTCAGGTCGCTTTGTTAAGATGGCTTAGAACAGAAGCTGAGATGAGAAATGTTAAATCACACTGCTCATTTTTGAAAAACGTACAGTTACTTAAATTTGAGTATGTCATCGCTCATTTACGATGCAATTGTTCTAAAAGAAAAGTAGATTCACGTGCTTATTTTAAAGTAAATTTTTTTACAGTGTGATGCAAGAAACGTACATAGTTTTTCGTCCTTCCTGAAAAATTTTGAAAACTAGAGCTGCCTGGTTCTTGCACCAACGTCATCAATTGTACAATAATTAATTAGCCGAAGATGTCAATAACATAACACATATTTTTAAAGGAGAGTTCCAGGGAAAAAAGATGGAGATCAACTCGAAGTGATCGTGCAGAAAACGAAACGCAAAGTTTAAAAAATCATAGTAACAATTCAAAAATTCCATACACTATAAATCATATCTATTAAGATTATACACAGTTGTATTAGGATTAAAGGTTCAAAGTTTAGCGAAGAGATTAGGTTTTCTTATGTTAAACAATGATCATCGGCCATCAATATATGACCACCTTGTACATAATTTAATAAATAAGTTGTTTACATCACAGGAAAGCTCATAGAATAATAATACAATACATTTCGAGATTGCCGTGATGTACGAAACATATATTTTCTTAAGGACTATAATTATTAAAAGAAATATTTTAGTTTAAACAACGAAAATTTTAAAATAAATTATACTTTTGAAAAATCTTTCATTATTATACTATATATTATTCTTAAGAAATGAAATCAGTGTCCTAATGTAATTTGGGAATTTGGCATGAGTAAAACGTATTTTTTGATAAACTTATGTGATACGACTGTTTTGAAGGCAAATTATTAATTACGGGGAAATTATAAAGTTTTAAAATTAATTATAAAGTATTCAAACATAAAGCAAATTATACGTAAAACACTAATTGCTATTCATGTAAACTTTCAACTGTATCCATAATAGGAAAATTTTACTTTAAAATATTATAAAAAGGTTAATTGCAATGTATATCAATTAAATATATTTTTTTTCTACATTATTTTTTTAATTATTAAATTATACTAAAAACTATTTCGACGTGATAACAAAATCAAAACAAAAACAAACTACACAAATGAAAAAAAAACAGTAAGTAATTAAACTATTATAGAGTAGCAATCAAGATTACCTAAAAATTATTTGAAATTAACATTAAAAACTGTGTTTCCAAGGCAGTAGCTAATTTGCATGACACGTTTAAAATATAATAAATTAAAAATACATATATTATAATATTTCTCTCTAAAAATTTTCTCATAACTTATTTTACTTACTGTTTAATATTTCATGAATAGGTACGATCCCAGAAAGAAAATTCTCCCGTGCATCCAAAAAACTACAAAGCCATCTTGTCGTTAAAAAGAATTTTGAATAAAATAAAGACCCCCCCTTCCCCCCCCCCCCCCTCCCCCCCCTGAGTTAATCAAGAACGCGCATAGAAAACGAATTTAAAATCGAACGATCCATCATGAGTAAAAAAAAAGGAATGTTCATAAACCGAAAGACCTGTCTAAAAAGACTATTGAAAGGGGCTGAAAGATTTATTCCAGATGACTTAAGAGAACGAGAGAAAAAAACAAAATATATAGTACCCATTTCACACAAGTTTTGATCAAATGGAGTTATGTTTTAAAGATAAAATTATAAAATATAAGATATATTTGTTATTCCTTTGAGGCCAAATGTGTTAAGTTCGTATAAAATATTGGTTTGCTATAAATATATCAGTTATTTATAGTAGAATATCGGTTTCCCTAAAACATTGAGAATAAGTCATAGAAGAAGGGGAAGATAAAAAAAATTGATTCGAAATCTCAAGTGCGGTTTAATACTCTAAAAAGTGAGAAATAAAGAAATCTATATAATTTTTTAAATATCTTTCTCTAGAATGCTTGTCTATTTTTTAAGTTTACTGTTTTATTGTATTCGCTGGAGTTTGGAATATTTAATTCAATATTTCTTTAAAATGAAAATTGTTATTTTTCAATATAGTCTATTTCTGCAAGTCCCATCCATATAGATCAAGTGTTACGGTGTACATCAAGAATGTTGCAAATAGAGCAAAAGAGAAATTTACATTTGTTTCAACTTTTTGATTTTCAAGAACTCGCAGAAGCAGTGGAAAAACTCGGCTTTGAATTTTTTTTATATTCCAAACAAATCCACTTATAATAAGATATTTCAACTAATATTTTCTCCACTCTAATAGTGTATATTTAAATTATCTATATTCCCTTTGAGATTAAAATATGCTGTAGTCAATTACATTATAAAATAGTTTTCCCAATAGGAGACATTTCCAGCTCATAATACTAAATATCTCACCGCATGTTCACCTATTTACTCAAGATATATTATTATAATATATAACAACACATCGAGGGAGTGTGGGTAGTCCTTTAAGTTTCAAGAATGTTTTGTGCCGATTATTTTCACTGCGGCCGTTTGGCGACAATCATTGGAGTTTTATGGCGGGGGCTGTTAACTTACACGTACGACCCAATTTTACATTATAAAAATGATTCATTTATCTATATATGAAAGAGATATAAGATGTAACAGAAATGTCTACATAGCAGAGCCTTCTGATTTCTATAGCATGAATCTGTCATTCAAACATTATAGATTTGAAATGTAGAACTATATTATTACGTGAAAAGTTGTAATATTTGAAAATACTACGTCATAAATCAAATTTCATCCAAAATTATCACGAAATGTCATGTTTTATATGTATATACGAGATGCAATAAAATTTATGAATGAAACTTGAAGTCGGACAATATCTTTAATTTTAAAAATTTCCATTCTATTCAAAACTACACCAAACGTAGTTTATGGGGGACACTACTACCATCGTCTCCTCGTAACTATTGTTCATACTCTTTATCCATAACAAGTAAAGCAATATTTCGGAAATAAAATAATAGATAAGGGGTCGGGGTCACACGTTGAAGGTTGAAAGTAGTACCGAAGCGAGCCCTTGGGGTCTTTGGGAGGGCTTTCGGACCGCTAAGAGGAATGCCCCCCCCCCTCCGTACTTCTGTGAAATTGATACTGTAAATCATCGCATCGGACAAATAACAACCTCTGAATGTCTGCTGTGAACACGCCATCGGTGATGTCACCGAAACCGTATTTTTACAAATACCAAAATCTAAAAGGGTAGTGAGGAGCCTTAACACGGTGACTGCCACGCAAGTAAAATACAGCTCGCACATACATTGATTGCGCTTAGGCGAGTTGCATATAAATCCGTGGCAGATTTGGTTTCGCAGCATATAAGGCAGTGTGGCCCCACAACAACTTTACTAATTTTTGAAGTGGCAATTAACGAGTTAAGGATTAAAATCAAAATTGCGAGTACGACAAAGTAACACCTTAAACACACCCTTTAAAGTACCACACAAGCAGTAACACACATTAGAATGGCAACATCCATTCCACACCAGAAAATGGCTCATCGGCAAGCGCAAAAACCGATTGTTTCCTCATCCAGGTGAGAAAGGTGCCATCAAGCGACAGGGAGCCTCTCAGACAGGCGTCCGAAATCGATGGGAACCTTCTCCAATCCCTGAGGATCCATCTTCTTCCAACACCACCTCAGGAAGGTGCGATTGGGAAAGAAAGGAGGCGAGATAATCAATCCCGCCTCCTCTAGCCCCGTCACCAGACATTCCATAATCCAAATTATTGACTGCTGTGCGAGGATTAGGGAGGGCAAAGACGGTTGGGATCGTACGTTTCCATGAAGAATGCCTTCCACATGAAATAGGGATGTGGGGTTCTTTGCCACTAATTGCGCCCGGAAGAGAATGGAAAAAAGCATACCAAAAAGAAGTGTGTGGTGGGTTTAATGATCATCAACAGTATTGGAGGCTCGAAGCCTATATAAATAACGGGACTTTCCGGCTGTACGGCATTAAGTTAAATTGTTTTTTTTATTTATTTATTTATTACAAAAATATGAGTAGTTCGATTGCAATATTATTAAAAATAAAATATTTACTTTGGAAATTCTGCAAATCAAGTAATTTTTTTTATTTTTACACTGAGATCAAAGTATTAAATTGATCAGTGACGCACAAACACGAATTATGGTTGGAGAAGTGCGATACACACACCAGTGACGTATAGCAATACAATACAAACCACACGTCTGACATACAATCAAAACCTGTGACTTTCAACCACAATAAGTGACATGCAACTACATCCAGTGGCATACAACCACAACCAGGGGCATACAACTACAACTAGAGGTATACAAACATATTCAATGACATATAAGCACATCTAGTGACATACAAGAACAACAGAGGAATACAAACGCACCCAGTGCTATACAAAAACATCCTGTGACATACCATCACAAAACAAGCCTACTGAAAAGCATTCAAATACATGCTGTGACATACAAACAGATCCTGTGGCTTACAAATACATCCAGTGTCCTAAAAACACGTCCAGTGGCTTACAAATACATCCAAATGCATATAAACAGATCCCAGTGACTTATAAACACATTCCATGAGTTATAGATATACGCATTGGTATACACATACCCAGTTACGTACAAACATAACTAGTTTTATATAAACACATAATGGCATACAAATATATCCAATGACTTGCAAATTATAACCAATAGAAGCAAATAGGAAAATTACAGAAAACAAAATCTTATCTTGCAAACCGATCGCCCAATAGCAAAAAAAAGAAGGTATACGTCACCCGCCCAAGAAAAAGGTGCATTGACACAACTCCCAGCAACAGGGAAGACCCATAATCCCTTCCCTAACCACACCACAATCGATGAAAACTCCCCGACCCCGAAAATCACTCCCCCTCTCTCCCTCTGCCTACTCCACCTGAAGCAGTGGGGAATACAACGACGATGAGGATAAAAAAAAAGAATCAATCCCTCCTTTAACCCTTACCAGACATTCCGCAATCTGTATTGACTGCCGGGGAATTAAAGGAAGGAGAAAAAGATAAGACTGCTAGAGAAAAGTGCGATCGGATATCCCCCCTTCCCTTATAGCAGGTGGTTATATCCCTCTTCTTCACCGATAATTGCACCAGGGGGGCGGCATGTCTGTCTGTCACCTCAGAAGGTCCGACCCGTGTATTAGAAAAGGGTTGCGTTGTAAGGATCGCATTTGCATCGAAATAAGGTTTGTCTTTTGAAATGAGGTTCGAGTTCCTCGTGGACGGTTGGATGGGCATCCGTTGGAGCGTACCGTTCGTTTGGCTTTTGTTTTTAAAGGCTAGCACCACCGGGCAAGGGTGGAGTAGGGGTAGTTTAGTCTGCCCCAGAGTCGGGGTGTGGTGTAGTGTTGTCTAGGGGATAGGTAGGAATGTGTACTTCTCTTTTGATTTGGGTTTTTTCTTTATTTCGGTTAAATTTTGGGTTGTCTTGAAAGTGTTGTGGAGTCGGATTTTGTTAAGGTTTTCGGGAGGGGTTTTAAGAAGTCCTTTTTACTTAGTGAGACACTTTCCTATTTTGGATATTTTATTTTGTAAGGTTTTTGTTTTTGATTTTCCTTAGTACAAGTTCTTGTAGTAAATTATAAAAATACTTCTTTTAAAATAATTAACATAATTTGTAAAAAGATCTTTTATTAAGAAGATTAGAGGATAGTACCAAATATTTTTTTTTAATAAAAATTGAAAAATTATTGGTTTTTACAGTTTATTTACTTTTTATGATGTTTTCTAGCAAGTAATAGAACTGGAATAAAAATATATTGATTCTAAATATTTAAAACGCATTCATAAGCAAAATTATATAAGTTTATTGGTTAAGTTATAATTAATATAAAAGCATATTTTAAATCGTCTCCGTAGAAAATGCAATTAATATACTAAAAAATACACCCCCAAAAACAGGAATATCAGTTGTAAATTAAACTACATTTTCCATAAAATATTAGAAATAGTAGGGTTTTTTTTACAAAATAATAGTCTGCTTTTTAATAATTCAGATTAACCATAGTGATAAAAATAAAAACAATAGTTTTTGTAAATGCAAATGCAAACCTACCAGGTTCGATGCATTTCCTGTAGTTCGGAAGACTCAAGGAGAAGAGACATCTTTTAAAAACTTAACTAGTTTTTATTTACATTCCCAAACAATACTTTTTGTGGAGGAGCTGATTTTTATCCAACCATACTCAATGGCGGCCTGGTGCTCTCTCTGTTCGAAATCCGAACCGAAACTTCTCAAGTGGAAGATGCCACATTCCAAACCCAAATGGGGCCTCTCAGCACAGTGAATCATCCCCCAAGTGGGCCGGTCTGCAACAATAGTTAAATTTCCCATAAATCTGCTTCTATAAAATTTCCAAAGAAACATTAGAAAAACTGGTACAAATAGCAATGGAATGTCATAAAGATGTGTGTCGCATTCAGTCTTTACAGATAAAAATTGAAAATAATCCAGTTTTATTTAAGTAGCCTATAAAGAAAATAGATATTCAAGCATCAACAGAAACATTTTGTCTCACATGAAAAATGCGAAGAATAAGAAAGTCAACTTCAAACCAAGTCATGCTTCTCAGTTTCTCCACACAATGTATTCAAACCTCTTGGAGCATAATGAAAAGCATTTACTCTTATGCAAAATGCCATAACGCTGCTCAATTCAAAGAAATACATTGTTTTATTTTTGGTGCTTGCTGCGAAACTGTCTGATAAACTCGGAAGCAAATGTCCATAAAAATATTTCAAAACCCTTCATTCAACAATTTAATAATGTATATCAAAACCAAACTTTCATTTGTATGCAAGCTTTATCTTTTAAGAATATCGAGTTTTTCTAGTCTAACTCAAGACATTTTATTCTTATCATGGCAACGTTTTAACCCATTTTATAAATGTGTAATATCTGAAAAGGGAGGATGAATACATGATCGAACGGTCCGATGTATAAAAAAATTTTGGATTACACACTGTTACAATAGCAGTATTCGTAACACATTAATAAATAAATTAATTTAATAAAAAAAAACTTAAAATTACAAAAGAAAGGGTTGATTAAATATTTTACAGAATGCATTTTTACATTATAAGTAAACAGAAATGAATTTCGAAAAATTATGTTCTGTCAAGTTATATTGTTTAGAAGGGAAAAAAAAGTTCAATTGTATATTTTTGAAAAATTATTATTGTTATTATTCCCGTCATTAGACAAAAAGTACACAAGTATACCCTGTAAAAAAAATGAGTACATGAACGTACTCCATTTTTCTTTGAATACAATTGCATCGTAAATGAGCGACGTACTCAAATTTAAGTAATCGTATTTTCTCAAAAATGAGCAGGTGTTTTAATACTGTTAATCTCAGCTTCTGTTCAAGCCATCTTAACAAAGCGACCTGACAAACTTAAAATAGTTGTTCAGAAGATGGTTTTCCACATTATTTAATGTCGATTCCTTAAATGGAAACTGAGTTATTACAATTCAATTATCTTACTTCCCATTCTTTTAGCACACCTTTTTAAACGTTACTTCTGTTTATAACTTATTCACGTCGCCCTGGTAGTTTAACGGATAAGGCTGTGGACAGTGGTGCCTGCAGATCTGAATTCGATATTTATTGAAAGTGATTTATGAAGGCAGTCTATATAGGCTAGCATCTGCTGTTTTATTCATTTATATCCATTGTACTCATTTTTAAGTACACATCTTTTTTAAAATTGAAACCTGTGTATTCGGAGTTATTTTTTAATACATTCGATACATATCATGAGTATATTTTAGTTATTTTTGAATACCTATTTTTAACAGTGTCATTTAAAATAGTTTAAGTGACTTTCTACTTTACTAACGCGAACACATTTAATTTATGTGAACTTTTACGAAAGAAAAACAAATTTTGCATCAACATTTTTTAATAGTAGAATACCTCATAAAGCAAGATGCAGAAACAGGGAAATAAAACAACCGTACTTGATGGAAGAATGCCCCAAATAAAAATAATTTTTTTAAATTACCTTTTTATTTTTTTGTTTCCATCTTGAATTTGTATGTTTCATTTTTATCTCAGGTTAGTTTGTTTCATACTTTGAAGGGGATTTCAATTTAATTTCTCGTTCTTCTTTTCTTAATTTTAAATGAAAATTCTTACTGTATTATTAAATTTTATACTTTCAATATTATGCAATCTACCCGTTAGAATTTTATTTTAGATTACTTTTGTTTCGTTTGAGCTAACATGTTATGTTTGTAATTACTTTAAACCCAATTTTTTCATGAATATTTTAAAACACAACATAATTAAAATTGTATGATTTAAAAAATAACACACATTTCGGCTAATAATTTCTTAGCAATAAGCAATTCGTTAAATTTCTTTTGATTAGATATTATCCCAATAAATAAATAAAATAGAAAGATTTATTTTTTAGCCACTCAAATTCGTTCCATATCCCCAATACACACATGCCAGATCATTTCGTCCGCACCATAATCGCCATGTTAAAACCTGACGTAGCATAATTTAATTGGGACATAGAAAACTCGGCAAAAAAATACAGCATAAAAACTTCATCAAAAACCTGCATAACCGTTATAAAACATTTTTGAAATTAAAATGTCGTTCCAAATACCGTTATAAAATTTGCGTGATTTTTGAAGTTGTTAATTTGCCTACATAATACTTTGACGAATCTTGTATTTTCACGTCAATAACTTGATCTTGCCTTCGATTTCTTAACTTTCAGGAATGTTTTATGCTGTTTTTTTTTAGCTAGAAAAATTATTTTAAAATAAATATTTTTTAAACAAATTATTTTTTTAATTTTTCGTAAGGAATCAATCAAGACGTGGGAAACAAAATCCTCTACCGATTGGTGCAAGAAACAGACAGCTCCAAGCAATGGCTATAGAGATATAAAGAAAAAGGAGCTGTACTGTTGTCTTGTACGGTGTGAGAAATACACAGTGTTTTTGGTCCGTCCTGAAAAATATTGAAACTGGAGCTGCCTGGTTCTTACACCCACATCTTTAATAATTTTGCTTAAAAGAAATTTCGCCTGTTTATAAAATAGCAGCATAGAAACCGAATTGTTTTCTACACTGTAAAAAAAAATTACTTAAAAATGAGTGCCTGAAATTACTTATTTTTCTTTGAGTACAATTGCATCGTAAATGAACGATGACGTACTCAAATTGAAGTAACCGTACTTTCTCAAATATGAGCAGTGTGATATACTATTGATAATATCAGCTTCTGTTAAAGCCATCTTAACACAGCGACCGGGCGCACTTAAAATAGGTCTTCAGAAGATGGTTTTCCACATTATTTGATGTTGATTGATTAAATGGAAACTGAGTTATTACAGTTCTATTATCTTACTTCCTATTCTTTTTTAACACCTTTTAAAATTTCTTCCATTTAAAACTTATTCACGTCGCTTTGATAGTACAACGGATAAGGTATTGGGCTGCGATCCCTGAGGACTTAGGTTCGATTCCCGGTCAGCCTTAATTGCAATTGTCGATATTTATTGAAAGTGATTTATGAAGGCAGCCTATATAGGCTAGCATATGCTCTTTTTTTTTCGTTTACCCCAGAAGAAAGTTGTCCAAATCACTGACCGAAAGTCCCTCCTCAATAGAGAAATCACACAAAAGACAATACGCGACACTGAAAAGAATCGCAAAAAGAAACACTTTGAGAGAGGAAGCGTCTTCCTTTATCATCCAATAAAAGAGATTTATTCAAAGAGCGAACCCACAGAAACTGCCCAGCAAGCAAATATGGGCAGCTTTTATTTATTTAAGCTTACTTATATGAAAAGAAACATCTTCGGAGCAGAAACAGATTTTTTTTCTTTCGTCTTCTGCTTCTTCTTCCACACAATCCTTTTGCGTCTTGTGGGGACGTGACAGGGATATTGTGGACGCATTTTATTCCGTGTGTTCCTCACTGCGGAGATGTCTAAATTCGCTACTGTCTGGCATCCGGATCAAATGGATAAAGTCTCTAAGGAAATTTGGCGTGTAATTTCGAGAAGGAAAATTTTATTAAGATTTTTTTTCCGTCCTATGGGTAGTGTTTATTGTTGTTAGCGGTTATTTTTCAATCAAAATGAATAATACAGTAGAACTCTAATTATCCGAAATGAAGTTATCCGTATTAAATAAAGCGGATCGCCAATTATCCGGATCGCTTTGAGAAAACAAATCAGCAAAATCCTCATTTTAAAAGTTTCTTATCGGTGAATGATATTGTTACTATAGTCATTCAATAACATTACATACTGAAGCAAAATTCATTTTTTTACTAAGAAATAACTTTATTTAATTATTCAATTATCCGGATATTTAATTATCCGGATGGGATCTGGTCCCAATTGATCCGGAAAATTGTAGTTTTTACTGTACTCTTTAAAAAAAATACATTATTGTGCCGTATCTTTAATCAACGTGTTTATTATAAGCTTAATCAAGCAATGGAGGGTTCATTTATTACGTTTACTTCTCCTCATTTTGTACACTACCTTACCCTATGTCATATACTATTAGGTTAGTTCCCTTCCCCATCGACTATGTCACGTCACAATAAATTTTTTCAGTTAAAAAACAGTCACTTTAAACTTCCGTTCAGTGTATTTAATCAGACATCCCACTAAAAAGACACTTATTTCTATAAAAAGTTACTTATATTAAAGTTTGTGAAAAATATTTCAGCATTTATTCTAAAACGTTATGATGCATCAAACAACTGCTGACATATCCCCTATGTCACGCTACATTTATGCATAACAGACCCCCTCTCCCCAAGGACGCGGGACCCCCACCCCGCAAGTTATTTTAATAAGTTTGAATAGAAATCAAGAAATAAGTGTAACAAACACTAGTGCCTCAAACAAATTTGCATTTTATATTTGTACTATTTTGAACCCTATAACTCTTATTTATAAATGAAAACCATACCAGTAAAATACATAAACGCAATAGTCCCAAAATGATGAACAAAACCCAAAACAACCAATAATGAGACCATTAAGAGAAATCATAAAAGAAGGAAATATAAGTCATTTTAATTGCCTTTGATTGGACAAGTGTAAAAATAGTTTTATTAGCATTTATTTAGTAATGTGTACTTCAACATTAACAAAATCTTTGGTTTCAACTGTGTACTAATATCTACAACAAGGAAAAGCAAAACGACGGGACACTTAAACCACTCTTGTCCGATCTCCATCAACATGTCCACCTCCCCCAAAACGATGACACCCAAAACCAAGCAATAATGAGACCATTAGGATGAATCATAAAAGGAATGAGCTATGAATCATTATGATTACATTTGATTGGACTTCAAGTATAGAAATAGATCCATTAGCTTTTATTTAATAATATTTACAATATTCAAATCTGAACAGGATCTTTATCAACTGGTTTCAACTATGTACCAATATGTACAACAAGGAAAAGCAAAACCACGGGACACTTGAACCACTCTGTCCGATCCCCCTTCAACAAGTTCCCCTTCCCCAAAAAGAAAAGGAACAAAACCCAAAAGAAGGGAACACCATTTAGTCGAGCATAAAGAAAGAGGAGAAGGAAGGGGGGTCCACCAAGAAAAAGGAACGCGAAGTCGTTATGAATGCCGTTGATTGGACTCCAAGCGTAAAGGTCGTTTCATTAGAATGCTAATGGAAGACCCATTAATGAGGAACGTCTTTCCTTGTCCTCATATCCCCCCCTCCAGAAGATTCACTGGAGCCGAAGCGGACATGCATCATGTACAGACTTAATGCGGGGCGATTACTTTGGCCATTGGATTTTAATAAGCAAGAGGGGATATTGGATTTTACAGGAAAGGGGGCCTTAGTCTTGGATTTAGGGAGAGGATTTGAGGGATGCTCAGGGATATTTCGGAGTTCAGGTCGAATCGCTTTGGATTTCGTATGCCCGTTTGGATTGTTTGTTTATATGCAGTCTATTTTTACTGATTTTGGAAGATTTCTGTTATTATCTTTTCAAATTTTTCTGTTTAGTTTATGTCTAACTATAATAGGGTTGCCCTTTTAGAAAACCATTACTATAAACACTTTGTTATCACGCGCTCAATATTTCCTATTTTTAAAACATTAAAAAAAGTTGTTTATATTTAAAACTATCCTTACTTAACCAAGAAAGAAGTAGTTGGATTTTATCCAAACCCTACAGTAAAATATTGCCCTATACAAAACCCTAACATTACCAATATGAGGTCGTCTCTGTAACATATTATCTAGAAACTAATATCAGCCATTTAGGATTTTTAGTAGTTGTCGAAGGAAGGAGTGGTTATATCTTGAGGTCACTGTAAGTTGTTTACACGGTTTAAAGTTTGTTAATATGTAATTGTGTAATGTTTGTTAATATGTAATTGTGTAATGTTTGTTAATATGTAATTGTGTAATGTTTGTTAATATGTAATTGTGTAATGTTTGTTAATATGTAATTGTGTAATGTTTATTAATATGTAATTGTGTAATGTTTGTTAATATGTAATTGTGTAATGTTTGTTAATATGTAATTGTGTAATGTTTGTTAATATGTAATTGTGTAATGTTTGTTAATATGTAATTGTGTAATGTTTGTTAATATGTAATTGTGTAATGTTTGTTAATATGTAATTGTGTAATGTTTGTTAATATGTAATTGTGTAATGTTTGTTAATATGTAATTGTGTAATGTTTGTTAATATGTAATTGTGTAATGTTTGTTAATATGTAATTGTGTAATGTTTGTTAATATGTAATTGTGAAATGTTTGTTAATATGTAATTGTGAAATGTTTGTTAATATGTAATTGTGAAATGTTTGTTAATATGTAATTGTGTAATGTTTGTTAATATGTAATTGTGAAATGTTTGTTAATATGTAATTGTGTAATGTTTGTTAATATGTAATTGTGTAATGTTTGTTAATATGTAATTGTGTAATGTTTGTTAATATGTAATTGTGTAATGTTTGTTAATATGTAATTGTGTAATGTTTGTTAATATGTAATTGTGTAATGTTTGTTAATATGTAATTGTGTAATGTTTGTTAATATGTAATTGTGTAATGTTTGTTAATATGTAATTGTGTAATGTTTGTTAATATGTAATTGTGTAATGTTTGTTAATATGTAATTGTGTAATGTTTGTTAATATGTAATTGTGAAATGTTTGTTAATATGTAATTGTGAAATGTTTGTTAATATGTAATTGTGAAATGTTTGTTAATATGTGATTGTTATTAAATAAAACAGTGTGTTTGAAACCAAATATGTTTATTTTCAGAGCTCAACGTATCGTGCAAATCCAAACTCGTTCTGCAAAAGGCTTGGCGCAAAAATATTATTTTATTATTACATTTGGCGTCTTAGCTATGTGCTAGCAATATAGCGCTACATTCAGTTAAAATACTGAAACATGCTAATCTATACATAAATTCACCACAGAGTACACCCCAGTCAAAGAACCGAACGACACGAAAGAATGGTTGGTGGCTTAAAATATGTCGCACTAGAGTGGTCGCAGTGGGCTATTGCCAACGGCACAAAAGGAGGAAAAGAAAACTGCATATTATTAAATTTTGAAGAAATTAAATAGTATGTGTTCATATGCATAACAGAAACTTTTGAATAACAAGCCTGGGAATATGAATTTCACTACCCAATATATCTGTTGAATGTTCTAAAATGTTAAAGGGTCTAAAGAAAATTGAGTTTGTTACACAGTACATTTACAAACTCTTTAGATAGAATGTGGGTACATTATGAATGAAATGGTATTTTAACAAATATTTAACATTGTTATTAATTATAAGGCATTAGACACAAATTTTGTTATATAATACAATTTAACAAATTGCAGAAAATTTATGAACATCGTGAATTTTTTAAAAATTTTAACACACATTTAACAGTGTAATTTCAACACACATTTAACCGTGTAATTTTAACACATTAAATGTCAAGTATGTTATATTAAGTATCCCCTCGTTCTCATAAAACCTTGGCGCCAAAATAAGATTTTGCTATTACATTTGGCGACTTAGCTCAGTGGAGGTGCTAGAGCCCTACATACAGTTAAAATATTAAAACATGCTGTCCATTATAAGTATTCACCACAAATGCAGATAGCAAAACTCAGGAAAATTCAGAATAACACCTTTTTAATTAGTTTTAACTTATATTAGCCTATTGAAAACTTAAGAAGGTTTTATGTATATTTTCAAAAAGTTACATTTTATTTTATTTTCTCAAGTGAGGTTAGTTTTCACTCTACTTCGAGCACATAGAATCAAACAAAAATATTTCTAAACGTAATATAGTAACTAAGTTATGGAGGCATCTGTTTTATAATATTCAAGATAAAAATGTCTGCAAAACGTAATTCTTAATCCACTTGTAACGATACTTAATACTTTGCAGATAATAAAATTAATGAGTAAATAATAATGTAATATGAAATAAATAATACACAATACTTAGTTAAATTGTTGACCACATGAGTAATTTAATTCTCTCGTATAATCAAATTCCATTAATTCGTATTTTTGGTTATATATTTTATCTATTAAAAATTAAGTGTTGGCACAAGTTAAGATTTATACATACTACATTTCATTCATGGTAACAAAATTATATATAAAACCATATTTTATATTATAAGCTTGTTTTACTTGTTGGTGTAAACTTATTTCTAATTTGTAATGTATATACGAAAGCCAAATACTACTCACTGACCTTTATTTAATGGCCATTTACGTGAAATTTTATGCAAAATGTTTAGGTAATAGATATTCTAACTGAATAAAAAATGTATTGACGCTATTTTAATGAAAAAGAAAAAAGTATTGTTGAATATATAGTAAAACATACTACTGGGGACCAAGCGGTCCCTGATTCGAGTCGCTCCATCGATTTCTATAAAATCGTCCCCAAATTTTTGAAGTCTAAATTTCGTTAAAAAACGAAATAAATTTCCTTAGTTTAACAAAATATTTAATCAGAGCATTTTACAGAACAAATGTTTCGTCAAATATGATGACATTTTCTTCAAAAATTATGAAATTTTCTTCAAAAATTTATGACATTTTCTTCAAAAATGAGCATTTATTTTTAACAGAGTTCCCAGAACAATTATTTTACTACTTTTAATTTTAAAATACAGTTATTTAAATATATAAACCGGTACAATAATTGGCATTAACAATTTATAATAAATATTTCATTATAAAAAAAAATCTACAAACGGTTATTAGTATAAAGTTTCAACTGCCAAAATCTCAATTAGTCGAATTCAAAACCCACATCTAACCAAATACGAAGGAAATACTAACAACCCGATGAAACTTCCAATCCTTAACAAACTCGCATCAATTCAATATTTCCATCAATACATCTGAATTCGACAAAACTGATCAAAAACATATTCCACATTAAACAACTTCAACCGTGCATCCCAGTAGTGCTTGGAACAGCATTCAACAAATGTCTGCTCTTCAATTAAGCCACTCCTTCCGCCCCGAACACTCTTTAGAAACCCTATGTTCGAAATGAGACATAAAAGGGAAAATGGCGACCGGCTCCATTCGAATTTACCCTCGTTTCTGTCTTAATTAGCAACAGTCCACATGACTCGGATCACAAGAACAATCAAGAGTTTATTAAAATAAGAAGAGCTATTTTTCAAGCCGCGCATCGAGAAGTAATTAGTCCGCACACGGCATTAAAGGACTTTATCCCTTAAAGAACTATAAAAGGTCTGCCTTTAATTTTTTTTCCCCAGTGCGATTTTTGTTTTTCGAGTCTTTTTGAAAGCGCGAAATCTTTGCATAAGGATTTATTTCGCTGTAATTAGCGATAACTCTCTTCGTAACTTTTTTTTTGCTGTTGTTGTTGGCTTTGGGTCCTCCTCTTTCATGACAGAGGAGGCTTTGCTTTCTTTTTGGGGGTTGTTTTTAAAGGGGGCTTTGCTCATTTTATCCGGAATTACAGACTATTTCTTATTTTGTTTATAAAAAAAATAGTTAAGGCAAGTTCGCTGTTTGTCTGTGGTACTGGACCTAACTTTTCGACTGACATTGAAGAAATGTTGAATTCCATGGAGAAGGCTGTGGAGAAGAAGCTAGTTAATTTTTGATGCCATTTTATGACTACTAATGAAATCATAATTATTTTCTTTACAAAAAAATATTATTTGGTTCTTTAGCTACACATAAATATCATTGAAAAATATGTGTTATTATTTTTTTTAATAAAAGGATTTTCTTCAAGAAAAAGCTTTTGCCCCATCTTGCCCTACATGAGAGGCAAGATAGGGTGTTCAAATTTTTCGGTATAAATCCTAGAAGTAAAAAGTGCAGAAAATTAAAAAAAAATTACTTTCTATTAAAAAAAATGTTTTAATTTACATAAGCCATTACATTCCACATCAAACCCACACATCAATAAAGTCATCTTCACTCACAACATCTTCACAAGTGTTATTAGATACGAAATATACGATTATGTTTCCAATAAATAAGTGAACGTTCTTGTAAAACACTTGCAATTTTACAATTTTTTTTTCTGAAAGAAATTCAATCGAGTTTCAAGACTCATTTTCCACCACCTTACATTTTAGTCGACAACTAATGTTCCATATAATGTTCCTAAATACTCTAAACATGTATGTAAAAATACAGAATTAAGTAATTTTTTAGGCAAAGGTGGTTAAGCTTCAAAATGCACGTTAAACTGCAGCGAAACTAATCCAAAAGCAGCTTACAAAATCCCGTATTTGATATAACTGTAGCTCCGGGACGAATCGAAGCAGGTCCAAACCCTTTTATAATCCAGTATTGACTTCTCCAACCCAAACCACAAAAAAAATACAAGGATTACAAGAATCGAAAATCTTTCTGAACGATGTCGAGAAGATAAATCCATTTTCAACGCGATCGGTAAATTATTTCCCATTCAAGTATGTGTACGGGGAAGCGGGGGAGGGATTACAAAATAAAATACACAATCCGAAAAAAAAAATAATAATAATACTAATAAAAAGAAATTTATCTTTGACTACGCGGACAAAAGTAGTTCATCGAAATGTCGGATATTGAATTTTCACCAACTCTCCAAAGATTACGACGACAAAGAAAGACGAAAAATAAGAGCCCCAGCATTCTATTCAAGGGATCTAATCGATGGCCAAGCGACGGAAGGTCGAATGCCAGAAAATTCCGAGGCAGACGGAAAACCCATTTATTTGGTGGAGCCCCTGCAGAAGTTCAAAGACATTTTCTCTTCATAAAACAAATGGCGGCGGCCTTTGAAGCGTTCACTCCTCGGGGCGGCCCCCGCAGAACAGCCCCCGATGTTTGCATTAATGCGCCCCTTTCTTCTCGGAAACTGGAGTTTCTTTGCTCGACCAGAATGTGCGAGGCTGGTGGTGGTGTTGTTATTAATGAAATGTCTGGGGAGACATTTTTGATTCATGCGACTTGCTGATGTGGAGAGATGTCGTACCTTGGAAGTGAAATGGTCTCTTATTTCTGAGAAAATGGATCCGACATTTTAAAGAAATTGAAGTATAAATTTGCATAGCATAAATTCGCGATAATTCAAATCGGAGCTAATACACGAGTTCTGGAGGAGAGAAAAATGTGTCTCGAAATTGATGTTTGGATGAATTCGAATCGGAAGACAAATGGAACTTCTGAGTGTTTTTATCTTAGAGTTGTAATATATGAGTTTAAGGTTTCCTTATCAGTCAAAACTATATTATATTAAGAATCTGTGTTTTTATTATCGAAATTTTAACTGAATAGAAGAAGAAAAATACTGAATCTCGACACATACACATATTTCACGATGTAACTTAGCCCAAATTTGCATGGAAACGTAATCTAATAAAAACTAACCATATATCGTTTTATCACTTTAATTACAACCCCTTTTCTAAGAAACAATACCAATAAGATAACGAACGTTATAAATAAATCAATGAAATATAATTCTAATGAAATATAAAGCGCAAATACATTCGTAAATTATAATTATTAAATTTACAAAGTATTGTATATAAATTATTAAATTTACAAAATATTAAATTATAAAATTTACAAAATATTAAATTTACAAAATATTAAATTATTAAATTTACAAAATATTAAATTATTAAATTTACAAAATATTAAATTATTAAATTTACAAAATATTAAATTATTAAATTTACAAAATATTAAATTATTAAATTTACAAAATATTAAATTATTAAATTTACAAAATATTAAATTATTAAATTTACAAAATATTAAATTAAATTTACAAAATATTAAATTAAATTTACAAAATATTAAATTAAATTTACAAAATATTAAATTAAATTTACAAATTATTAAAATATTAAATATACAAATTAAATTTACGAAATATTAAATATATAAATTATTAAATTTATAAAATATTAAATATATAAATTATTAAATTTACAAAATATTAAATATATAAATTAGTAAATTTACAAAATATTAAATATACAAATTATTAAATTAGAAAGTATTAAATAAAAAAATAATTAGGGATTTGTAATCTTTATCGGGCTCTAAACTAAAATTTTAAAAGACATCTTATGAGTTAAACCCAAAGTGCTATAAAATTTGCCATTAATATTTTTTTTAATAATTTATAAAAGAAAGAATCGTTAAGGATTTATTTTAAGCTAATGTAAATGGACATCAATATGTCATGTTACAGCACTATCGTATTAGTGCATAATTATTCATTTCTAATGTAGAGGAAATAATAAGAAAACAATATATTTATAAGAAAATCACAAATTTAAATTATTTTCTCCCATCAAAATATTAAATATGTACCATTAAATATATTAAATCCAATCTAAAATTATCCCCAACCGTTCAATAGCAAACAACCCTCTTCATAATCGGCAATACATACATTTACCATTCTCTCGACATTAAGTAAATTACTTCCAATTGACAAAAGCAACGCAGAAAATTATAAATACCTCGCAAGAGAATTGCAATACTTCATTGAACTTCCTTGGCTTTAAGAGAACGGTATAGATGGCAATAAATGAGCAGAAACAAAATTAAATAAGTACTTCATTTGGAAAAATATGTTTCCAATCTAATTTGGCGAACAATAACAATGTATGTATCCCTAATTAACCAAGGGGAAAGTAGGATCTACTTTTTTCATGTAAACAAAGATTAAAAGTATTTCATATGAAGTTCATTTATTTTTACTGTAACAGAAACGGAATAACAGGCTCCGTGACAATATGTATATTTCTATCTTAAACATTTGTGTATCTTAAACAGTTGTACATATAATTGATGACAAATTATTAGTACTATCTGATTAAGGACAGAATGTTTTTAATATATCAAATTAAGCTATTAGTATTGCATTTATACGTGGAATTTTAACAGAAATAATTACAGTTTATAAGGACAATTATTCACTGTTAAAGAATTACCACGTCCTAACATTATCCATGAGTATTTTCAATACCGAAAACCATTAAACCAAATGTGTAAATTATGGAAATGAATTATATATGTATTCAGGTATTAATCAAAAAGCATTAAATATGATTTTATTAATCAGTCCCCTTTATGTGAGCATAAATATTTTATTTTACGAATTCAAACACCTGTTGCTGCTGATTTAATTTTATGTGGAGACCCTTGTTCTAGAGAACTTAAAATACTAAATCAGATTTTTTGGGAACACCTCTCCCTCTAACTCTCACAACAACTAAGCGATTAACTATATGGCAACTCAAATCTAAAATACTTGGACAACAAATCTTTTTTTAATAAAAGGTAAACCATTTATATAAAATAAATAATAAATTAATAAAAACTTACACAATAATAAATATTTTGATACGTTTTGATTGTCCCAACCTTCGAGCATGAATGGTCAGTAGTAGGGAGAATATGACGTTATAATCGTGAAGCCCACATCTCAGAGCGAAAAGCCCATATCACATGCCATCTCTTCAAAATTGTGAATTAATAAGTACTCGTTATTGGTATGAATGGAAAATGTGTAATACTGAAAAATTATGAATAGAATGACGTAATTAACCACGTGTCTGCGGCCATACGTGTTGGCATCACTTTGATGTTAGCGAGAGTGACGTCATGACTCATTTACTACAAATGATCCATGCTCGAAGGTCCCAACTAAAGCAGATAATACAGGTTCAAATTTACAGTATGTTCAAAGAATACTATACTCGGAGACAACCTAAGTTGAACCTGAAGCGGAAGCTATGATATATATAAATATTTAATTGCTTTAGGCTCAACTTAGGCTGTCCCCGAGTATAGCTCTCCTCAAAAAATGCAGGGGAAACCGTTGTACCCAAGTATAATCATACATATTATATTTGTAGTAAAGATCCCTTTTATGCCCCTTAGATGTAACGAATCGTAACACAAGAGGTATCAAAAGAAAAAGAACTTCATGAACTAGTAACGAATAGTACTGTCATCTCATAAATATCAACGTGTTTTTAATGGGTTTAAAATAATTTATTTCAACGGGTTTTTTTTTAAACAAGCCGTTGATAATGCTCCCTTCTATTTTTATTTTTTTGGCTATAGCGAATGGGTGTGTGATGTGTGTATAAGGGGGGGGGGGGTCATGCAATATGTATCGAACGGGAATGCTAGTCCTTATTAAAATTCTTGAGTGAGCTTGGTTCGTTCAACTCAGAAGGCAAATATCACTAGATCAGATTTTCTCCTTTTTGGTAGTCAAAGTAAAATAAACGTCTTTGAAATTGATTATTTCTTTAACGTTTATTATCACTACTACCAGTTGTCGTAGTTAATTATACAGGTTTCAGTGATTTATTTTTTGATTTTCAATTCAGCGAAATCTCAACTTTTTGTGTACATTAAAGTAAAAAAAAAGTCGGGCAGTTGAAACCACTGAGCTAAAACAATATAAACACTGGATTGATGACTCCGTGTAACGGAGTACGGAAATGTAATTTACCGTGGCGCGCGGATGAATACTGTTCGGAAGAGAAGGTAGAGAAAACATTCTCCTTTGGCCTTTGCACAGTTAGTCGCGTTACTTCGGTCTTGAGTATTTGATTAATGAATAAATATACATTTTTCTTTTTCTTGTAAGAAAGAAAGTATGGTAAAACATTTAATGCTTAACATATAATGTATTTTTGAAAGACGGAAATGTTTGTTTTAAAACTAGGATGAATGCACTTTATCCTATGACAAACACCATAAGAAAGGGCTATATTTTTCTACTTTGGCTCAGAAAGGTGTAAAGTGGTCGCACACGGTTAGTCTTCCTTCCAGTGATTATTTGAGATCAGTGGTTGTAACAAATTGAGTCTAATCGACTCTTAAAAATTTTCGTATTAAAAAATAGCCCTGGACTTTTAGTTTACAGAAACACTTTTGCAACAGCTGAGAAAAATTTAATTACACTCTAAAAATAGGTACTTAAAAATGAGTACATGAATATACTCGTTTTTCTTTGAGTACAGTTGGATCGTAAAAAAGCGATGACTTACACAAATTTAAGTAATCGTACTTTCTCAAATATGAGCAATGTGATTTAATATTTATAATATCAGATTCTGTTCAAGACATCTTACGAAAGCAAACTGACAAACTTAAAATGGTTGTTCAGAAGATGGTTTTCCACATTATTTGATGTCGATTGCTTAAATCAAAACTGAGTTATTACAACTCAATTATCTTCTTCCCATTCTTTTGTCAGACTTTTTTAACATTTCTTTCTTCTGTTTATAACTTCTTCACGTTGCCCTGGTAGTACAACGAATACGACACTGGATTGCGGAGCCTGAGGATATGGTTTCGATTTTCGGTAAATCTTGATTGTAATTGTTGATATTTATCGAAAATGATTTATGAAGGAAGCCTAAGAAGACAAGCAACTGTTTTTTTTATCAGTTTTACTTATTATACTCAATTTTAAGTACGTCTTTTTCAAAAATGAAACATATATTCGGAGCTATGATCAGCATCGAATGTACTCAAACCTGTGTACATTTTTACTTATTTTTGAGTACCTATTTTTAACAGTGCATAAATGGTATCCGTATATGCAATTTACGGATACAAAAGATCTCCTTTATTATATTCCCCATATCTCACTCTCCTACAAAAAATATCGCACCTAAGCATTGGAGAAGATATAGAAAAGACGCAAAACTGACACGTGGGAGTGCGGTCATCCATCAAAAACGAATACTCCAATCAGCAATTGGGCAGCGACCTTCTGTTGGATTACCCTTATTAACTGCAACCGTGAATGAGAAAGTGGACGCCCGTGATTGGTAGAGACACTGTCCTCCCCTGAGATGGACAGTGTTTAGAGATGTATTGTTGTCCGATCATAATATACTCTTGATTATTGTTATTAACTTGATGCTTGTATAGAGATGGATCAGATACTCCCTATTCTTAAACTCTTAAGGTGATGAATACTCTAGATTCCATTTGGGTTATATGTTAGAAATGTGAATGTGCAATAATTTTTCTTAGCAACGATTTTTCATTTAAATGTTATTTTTTTCTATTGTTATTTCACATAATATTCTTTTTAATTGTTTATTATAATTGACATATTTAATTTTTTTATATAATTAGCTTCTTAATTTTGCTTAGGTAAGAATATTTAGACTATTTTTGCATTATTCTTCATAGAAAGCTCTTTATTCAAAAAACTAGAAGACATAAAAAAAATATGCATGAATTATCTTTAACGCTGCTAAATAATTCGATTATAACATTAAAAAAATACCAAAACCAACTCACTCTTTTAATTAAAAATATTGTGACAAAATTATGCGAAGTTCCTTCTAAAATAGTTTGCCAGTACTAAATTAAAAATTGAGTATTAATAAAGGACATTTCAGATAGATAACACTTCATTATGTAATTTAGTTGAAGATGAAATAATAACAATACTTCTAACCCAAATGCAATATGTACAAATAAATTAAATTTTACTTTTGTCAGTACACTAGAACTTATATCTATAATTAAGTTGTCTATTTATATAAATATTCTTTGAATAATTATATATATTTTATTACTTAAATAAGTTTTATCTTAAGTATTGAACTATGCAACATTTAACTCATAGAATATAGTACAAATAATGATTTAAATTATAAAGAATATAACTAATGTAATTTAAACGAAAATTAAAAACTTACTCGTACATATCGACATTAAAATATAAAACAATTAATTGAAACCATAAAGATTTTATATTAAAACCTTAGGAACAAATAAAAGCATAACTTAAATTAATTTACAAACGCAAATATCTACCCTTCCAAACAGCTAAAATTTGTTTAAACTTCAAGCAATTATCAACGAGTTTGAAAACGAAAAAAAGGCGGCAAAATGTCACCTTTCTCCAACACTAAAGCGTAACCTCTATATAATCCAAAATAATTACAAGGAGCGTCTATCTCCCCTTCTTCAAATAATTTAAATCCCCCCCCCCCCACCTTCCTGCCTATTTTCAAGAAAAATTCACTCAAATTATCAATTATCTTCGAACAGTGAAAGATATTCCAGAAAATGGCGCTTGGAATAAATAAAACAAAAAAGCGCAGACGATTAAATTGAACCATTTACACTCCCGCAAAGGTTAATCTCTCTTTCTATAATCAAAGGGGGGATAGAAGCGAAGTGAAGAAGATAACGAGACACGAGACTGTTTTCGCGAAACCTGAGAGAAACGACACTTCTGGGGGAGAGGGGGGGGGGGAGGAAGAGTAAAGACGTTGTCTGGAAGAATTTGACAGTTTTTGAAAACGGATCGAATTTTAATTAGCGAGATTTCATTTCGAAATTTGAATGCGACGCGGTGTGAAAATATTGTAGTTGGATTCAATGCAAATTTAACTTTTAAGATTTATTATTCTATCAAGTTGTTGAAATGGAGATGATTTGAAAGGGAAATTGGTTAAATTCTCGAGAGAGCGTGAACGTAGAGAAATGGAGATTTGGAATTAAACTGAACATCTTATGAATAGACGAGCACTGAGCAAGCCTATGGTTTTAAATTTATATTTCGAACTTAATTTAAATATATTTTTAATATTAAAATATCTCTGGAGTGGTCATTTCGTTTTTATATGAGTGGTAAAATTTCTTTATTTTCTCTTTTATTTAACAAAATTAAGTAAATAACATCAGAACATGATAATCTTTTCTAAATTTTCTTTTAAAAAATCCATAAAGATCAAAGATATTATTGTTTCACTTTTAAATTTTAAATAACTCAAGTTGTTTTGCATATTTCGGCTTAACATGATCAAACCAAGTATCTTTTAAAGCCATTGAATACTTTTTTTTCCTATGGCCATGGTTTCATGTGAGCTTAACCTTTTTTTTTTATTATTATTCTTATTGCACTCAAAACTATTCATTTACTAAATCATTATTATACAAGACATAGATATTTTCATTTTAAACTATTTATTAACCAATTACGAAAAATTTAATTTATAAAGAATCGAAACCAAAAACTATATCTAATATTTCCTTTGCAATATAAAGGATACCTAGTAAAATTATATTTTTAACACAAATATTCAAAGCATACAATCAATCATTAAAGTGATTAAACTGTAGATTTATGTTAATTTTATTTATCTATTAAATGGCATGCAAGACGATATTGCAAGCTGAAATTTTTACATAAATTAATGTACTATAAAACGTCTATATATTAGCTCCTTTATTTATACACTTTCTTAAAAATATTTTTTCTTATAAGCTTATATCATTCACATTTGCATGTTGTAAATAAAACATATAATAATGTGCAATAAATAATTTTTGTTATCAAATGCATTTTCTTAAAAAGATGTAGCGAAATAATTTTTATCCCTTTTTTTTTTGTTAAATTTTTTTTACTTGTACATATATTTTAAAATACGAGGTATTATACTCGGAAATATGTCTTCCACAAAATACATCCCGCAAACAACGCGCCGTGAAATAGTGCTTCAATTTGCTTTTAAGAATGCAATATACAACCATAGTAAACTAACAATTCTAAAATGCAAAATTTCGGGAGCAAATAACATTTGCTTCCAATGCATTCAAAAGAATCAATTCAAGTAAAATATCTTGTTTATTCGTAGACGCTATATTTCTAAACGACATTTATGTCTTTTAACAATATTTACTACATTTTAAAAATGTTTATTTTGGTAAAGTCGCTTTATAAAGATGTGTTTTTTAATAAAAACACTTCTTTATATTAAAAAACAAATTTTAAATAGATCGAGAAAAATTTGCTTTAGATTTTAAATAAAAATAATAAATTTTTGTTTCTGTAATTTTAAACAATAAGGAATATATAATACTGTTTTTAAAAATGAATTGCAAATTAAAAAATATTCATAATTCAATTTCTTATCAATCAATGCATCTCTTGTAAAATGAATAATACAAATCTAAAAAAATTATAAATTCAGAGTAATTTTTAATGTGTGATTGGCATACTAATAATAAGTATAACAAGTCAACGGATGTTAAATTGATTTGAGTTTGAAGTATGCATAGAATAATTTGGAGGGATGAAAAGCGGTTTGGGGCAATCACCATAATAACTTACCGTAATCATTAAACATACGGAACAATTCCTTGTTTAATCATTGTGCAATGTTGACAAGATAATAGCTTTGAACTTTATGATATAGGTATTTTCCCACAACCTTTCGCAGTTAAAATACAATGCACATTAAGAATAGAAATACCATTTCAATCAAAACAATAAATTAAAATACAAATTCTGTTAAAACGGGCAACGTAATTCAAAGAACCAAAAATATATTAAAATTAACAACGCAGCAACCTTACTAAAAGAATTATACTTTGCAATTGATTGTAACATTTTATAAGGGCATTTTATAGTTATTAGGTAAGTTAAATAAAATAGAATAAATGGCAACCATCAACTCTTATAAAAAAATTCATTATATTTAACTCGGTATATGTATACTCAGTAACAGACTTTTTAAAAAAAGTTATAAACTGCTATTTTGAAAAATCGACATTTTTATTATTTATATACTTCGAAATATATAAATTATATTAAACTTTTTTTTATGTTCTAACAAACTAAAAAATTCCGGGTTTTTTTTTGTAATCGAAACGTGTTCTTGTTCACAATTCGTTTAAAAAAATACGTATGTAACTTAATTATATTAACACATAAAAAGTATTAAATACCTATATTGTAGATAATTCTTGTCATTTATAAGCTTCGAAATCATATTTTTGTGGAATATTACATTACATTTGTTTTTCACTGGAATATATTAAAAGGTTTCTTTTCTATAAAAAAACCAGGAATATTGGTAAATAATATTACTTTTCTAGTTTATAAATAGAAGTTTTCATTTCTAGTTTATAAATAGAAGTTTTCATTTCTAGTTTATAAATAGAAGTTTTCATGCATCAGACTATCACAAGGTGTTTTGTAAATTTAAACAAATCGACTGTTGAATTTGATTTAAATCACCTAGAAATTTAAGTTTTTGAAGCATAAGTTTAACAATGTGTGCTTAATATTTAATTTCCAATTACCAATTTTCACTACAAACTTTTCCTCACCTTACCCTAATAACTTCAGCTGTTTTGTTTTTTTTTGAAGAAGAAGAAGAAGATAAAAAATATTGTTTGAGATGAGCCCATTGATAGTACCACGGTGATTGAAAGTTTACAAGGAAGAAATTTATAATACCAACAACAGTTTAGAGTGGAGTGCTGCACATTTTCGTCGATTGTTCAACAGTGAAGCTCTAGTGCTATGTATGTTAGGAAATAAAAATAATGTTTTATTTTAAATATGTCCATGTCCCTTTATATTTTAGGGTAATAGTAGTAACTCACAATAAACCAAAATTTACTTGAAAACTTATAAGTTGGAAAGTTCTTGTGATTAACGTATGATATTCCGTCTCAAAATAAGCATTTTACAGGTTTCCCGACTTTGTTCAAATATTTGCATCCGATGTCTTGAAATATACGTTCACTAATTGCGATTTGTTCTGTCTTGTCGGAAGCTGATTGCAGATTCCAATAATTTAATTACCATTGAAAACTCGTGGATGAGTTTGTAGGCATAGCGATAGTTCTACCGCTATTGAATTGTGTATTTGCAAACTTCTAATTTGCATGTTGTCTAGAGACTAAAAGAGACCATTTAAGTTAGCCGTTGTACATTTCGATGAAGTACTTAATTTAAAAGTCAAAATTGCTTATGGAGTTATAAGTAAAAATGTATTTTCTTTCGCTATATAGAAATATAACTCACATTTTTATTGATACTTCAACAATATACGTAAATGCCTTGAATATATAGTGATATGCCTTGAATATATAGTGAATGATAGTTTGCGAAAAAAAGTCGTGCTCACTTAAGGATAAGTCTGATTTTGATACAAAAAAGCGAAATATTATTGAATGTTACAAACAGTATACATGTAAACACTCCCCAACCAGTGCAGGTGCTGATGCAAGTGATCAATCAAACGTACCAAGTTCTGTGAATGTTTTGCTTCAAAAGAGTTTCAATGATGTTGTCATGAAACTCGAATCCTTTCGTGAAGATATCAGCAGTCGTATGAGCCTATTGGAAAATCAGATTAAAAATGTCCCGAGTGTGTATGGTTGTGGTACACAGCCGCAAAACGATCTTAATGAAGATTCGAATGCCTTGGAGGCCGCCAGAATTTCAACAGTAAACAAGAGTTACGCTGATGCATTGAGTAAAGGTTCTGCAAATATTTCAATTACTACAGATTCCGCGTCCAACTATAATATTCCAGTCTCCAATAGAATGAATCCTGTCGCTGTTGATACACCATATGGCCAAAAAGCTCAAGTTCATGAAAGAAATAAAGCTCCTCTGATAGTAGGAAAGCGACAAGCCACCTCTATCCGAGTTGTTAAAACGGAAAAACTAGGAAGAGTGTTGGTAAACAAATTCCACCCAGAAACACTAACCAACGACGTAATAGAGCTGATAGGAAACTTAGATTTCTCATATGATTGTGTTCAGTTAGACGCACGAAACAGGGAACTGTATTCGTCTTTTGTGTTGTCAACCTCTCTGAATGATGTCGACAAATTGCGTGATCCGAATATATGGCCTGATGGAATAAATATTCTGGAATTCAAGGGTTTTCCCAGAAGAACTATTGACAAACCAGTAACGGTCAACCCTCCAAATTGACTGCCTGAAAATCAATTGTGTTCCCCTGTAGAAATGTGCGTAAGTACAATTCCTGATGATACAATCTCTCAACAAATTTTTTGTGATACAATTTATCCAAATTTCACGCATATAGGATTAACAATTGAAAATTTGAACCAATTAACTGACTTTTGTGCTTCCTCACCTAAACCGAAGAAACTTAAATTAGATCATCTTATTGTGTTCCACTGTAATATACGTAGCTTAAGGGCAAATTTTGACGAATTTAGATCCTTGTTAAATTGTTACTTTAAATACATTCATGTTATTGTTCTGTCCGAAATTTGGATGTCTGAATGTGAAATTCAGTTATATTTATTAGATGGTTATAAAGTGTTTAACTGTTGTAGAAATGAAAATAGATCAGGTGGTGTTCTTATTTATGTCAAAGAAAATTATGATTTTGTAAATAATTTAAAATGGTCCATGTTGTCAGCTGAGGGAATAATATTACACAGCAATAGTTTAAACTTATGTTTAATAGCACTATATAGATCTCATTCCTATAAAATTGAGTATTTTAACGAAGAGCTTAGTAATCTGTTATCAAACATTTCGTCTAAAAATTGTGTGATAATTGGGGACATTAACATAGATATTTTGGACAACAATAGATTGTGCAATGAGTATTTAAATATTTTATCAGAAAATGGATTTTTATCCCTGTTAAATGTACCCACCAGAGTAACAAATATATCGGAAACATGCATTGACCACATTTTTGCTAGAAACTATTCAAATTTGCCTATTGTGACTGCTCGTTTAGTTTATGAGTTAACTGATCATTTCCCTATTATGTGTGATATTACAATACCTAAAAGTTCACTCAAACCCAAATGCACTAAACCAGCCACTCAACGAATTAATAACAAAATATTGGAACAACAAATTGTTAAAATAGAGACACCGATTATGACTAAAGATGTAAACTCGTATTACAATTTAATTCAAACAAAAATCCAAAGCTCAATAGATCATAGTTCTGTGTTATACGATATACGTAAATATAAAGGTAACAAAGAATGGATAAACAACTCTATTATAAAACTCATAAATGATAAGCAAAAACTATACATGAAAACAAAAAAATATACCACGGATATGAATTTAAAATCTAAATATAAAAGTGTTACCGCAGAACTAAAGACGAAAGTTAAAATTGCAAAAGAAATTAAACACCATACTGATTTTTTAAGCTGTAGGGGAGATCAGAGGAAACAGTGGGAAGTCGTTAATAGTTTGGTCGGTAAAAAGAAAAAGAAAATAATTTTACCTAATGATTTTAACACTGAAGATACTGTAAATAATTTCAACGATTTCTTTATTAACTATACAAATTCTCTTAACGTAAACTTTAAAAATATGACCGAGTTAAATTTGATCTACACAGAGTGTAATTCTTTCTTTCTTCATGAGGTTTCTGAAATGGAGATTAAAAACATAGTAAACTCTTTAAATGAGAAGAAATCAGTCGGATTCGATAACATTTCTGTAAAAGCCTTAAAAATGCTTACTAAAAATAAACCTGAAATAATTGTAAACTTGATAAATATGTCTTTTAATGAAGGTGTTTTTCCTGAAAAGTTAAAAATAGCTATGGTAAAGCCTATTTATAAGGCAGGGGACATAAATTATTTAGGCAATTACCGACCAATTTCAGTTTTACCAATTTTCTCTAAGGTTATAGAAACAGCTATGAGAAACCGACTATATACTTATTTAACTAATAATAATTTATTTTCAAAAAATCAATTTGGTTTTGTAAAGGGCCTGGGAACTGAAGATGCTCTTTTAAGATTTACAACTTTGATTTACAAATCGCTAAATGATAATCTCAAAACAGTTTCCATATTTATTGATATTTCAAAGGCTTTTGACTCAGTAAACCATCAAATATTACTACATAAACTATATTGTGCGGGAATTAGAGGAAAGCAGCATGATTGGTTTAAGTCATATCTCAATAATAGAAAACAATTTGTAAAGTTAAAAAATATTAGTGGTAATAGCCTACTTATTAAGAAAGGTGTCCCACAAGGTTCAATTTTAGGTCCTTTATTATTCATAATATTTATTAATGATCTATGCAACTTATCTATATTTGGACAACTTATTACCTATGCAGATGATACCGTGTTAGTGTACTCAGCTGAAACATATGATTTGTTAAAAGAAATGATAAAGTCAGATTTGTTAAAAATTAAAAATTGGTTTCAACATAATGATTTAATTATAAATAGTGATAAGACAAAATACATAAATTTTAATATGATGTCTGGTCATTCGGAAGATTTAATTCTTAAATACCACATATTATGCCCTGGAAATATTTCAAATTGCAACTGTCCTACTATAAACAGAGTGGAAAGCTTAAAATATCTTGGTCTACATGTACACCAGACATTTAAATGGAATTTACATGTTAAGAAGGTGAACCATAAGCTACGCTTCTGTATATATGCTTTTTATTATTTAAGAAATTGTATCAATAAATCCTTCTTAAAAAAGTTATATTTTGCTTGGGTCCAATCAATATTTCAATATGGTATAATCTCTTGGGGTGGTGACTACATAAATAATATTAGACCTTTAATAAATACTCAAAACAGATTGCTGCGAATGCTAAATTGTGAATCGGATAATTTATCAAACTCCATTTTAACTGTAAGAAAATTATACATATATAACGTACTTCTTTATTTATATAACAACAAAAATGTTTGCATTCATAGAGATCCGATTACTTATTGTTTTAGAAATGTACACATATATAATATACCTAAACCCAAAAAAGAAATTTTTCGAAAAAGTTTTGCATATATAGCTCCAAAAATTTTCAATTCATTACCTGAACAAATAATATCTATAGAAAATAAAAATAAATTTAAAAGAGAGATCAAGAAATATATTCTGAATATTGATGAAGAATCCCTATTTATTTCTGTAATATAATTGTATATTGTCAAACAACTATGAAAATTTGATATAATGTATTTGCTGAAATATGAAGCGGATGTTCTGTTAGACTTTCTTGTCGTCTTGTCTTTGTTTTTATTTTGAGTTTATCTGTACTTATGAAATATATATTTTATTATGCATGTAGTTTTTAAAATGTATGTATTTTATTGTGCATGTAGTTTTTAAAATGTTGTATTGTATATGTTGTTTTATTGTATATGTAGTTTTATTGCGTTGTCTGGACGGGCCTTGGGCCCCTTGTACAACATTGTGTGTCATAAATAATAAATAATAATAATAATAAATAATAATAATAAGTTAAACTTGCATTAAATTGTATAAAAGTTTTTAAGTTGCATCAATAAGGTGATAAATAAGTTTCGACTTCCAATTTGTGGCAGCTTCAGCATTATACAAGAAAGATCCTCATATATTGTTCCTTTAATTTTATTATTTTTATACATTGACGAATAGTTAAGGTTTTGATTTTATATTTAAAATACAAGTATGCCATTTCAGAGTTAGATGAGTTATAAAACTGTCAGAAAACGCAATATTAAATAAATACTCCTTTGTCGGACATGGACTGATGCAGAGCGTAACGCTGCTTGCAACTTCAACTTCAGAAATCACTGACCAATATTGAGGTATATTTGGACGCGTATTTTTTTTATTAAATTTTATATAAAGATGATCATGTTTTTTATAAAAAAATTATACATAAAATTATATTTGAATTAAATTAAGATAAAATATACTGGAATTAAAATGTTCATTTAAAGTTAAGCTCAATTACCTGGTATAAAAATGGAATGATTTGTATATAGATTGTAGCAGAATAAGATAAGTATAATACATTAATATTATTTTTGCTTTTTAAGTTTTTTTTGGAGTCTTTCTACGGGTAACTCGCTTTTTCACGAATTTGATATTAAAAATATGTTGGTATTATAATCCAAACTAAGAAGGTGGAGGAAACATTATTTTAAACTTTTTTAATTTATTAGAATTTTCCACTAAATATTGAGGCTGTATGTTGACATTTTCCAAGGTTTCTAAACTGTACAAATTTATGACCATAATAATTTTTGTTGTTATCATAAAACCGCCTGTTGCTTCAGTACATTTTTTTCCTAGCATACAAAATTTTCATTCTCAAAATGTTCATTCACTCTCAAAAAATTTACATTAGGTTAAAAGAATCGTATTTAATCGTTTTGAGCCAAGTGGTGTCAAATGGCATAACTGCATTTAATTATTTTTTTTTATATTAAAAAATAAACTTCCCTAGGTTCCATTTGGAACAATTTAAAACATGCCTTAACTGTTAATGCACGAATATTTTTTATATATATTTAATATTAAATGGCACACTATATTTATGAAATTAATTTTTAATAGACACAAGCTGTGGAGCAAAAATTAAATGTATAGTTGCGAAAAATAATTATTACTCCTTTTTCTGTTACCAAGGAACTGTTTTTTTTTAATTGAATAGCCTTTTTATTCCCATGGCTTTAGTTCCATTGATGCCAAATGGCACCGAGAAAGTTTCATGTACCTAATTGGGCACCATTAGGGCCCAATGATGCCAAATGGCAGCATAAAAATTTTAATTTAAAAATTAAGATATATTTTTTAGTGAATATTTATGTTAATCTAAACTAAAAAATAATCATATTTCCAGTAAATGAAAAAAATCTACTGGTTAATAAAAATGTGGGTCTCAAAGCTTAATAAATGTTTAAATAGGATAGAATAATATTTATAATGTGATGTAGAATATCTTTCAATCACTGAAATATTAAGTGTCTAGAGTATTCATATTTTAAGCAAACTTCATCATGGAATTTTGCCTTCATTTCCATTCTTACCTTCCCCGGCCTTCATTTCTGTGGGCACTTCATCGGCATCTTACTCCCTCATCGATCCCCTTCCCGCCAGGCGGCGCTGACTGCTCGGAAGATAAATTACCACCCCACCTCCGAGGAAGATATTATCCCGAAGAGTTAAAGGAAGCGCGCGAATCTTTTCCCGGCAAAAGGTAAATCCAGACAGCGCATGCGCAGATTGCGACATGTCTCATCAACTTATATAGCCATTTTTTCCCTCCGCAGAAGAAAAGAAGAGATTCGAAAATGTATTATATTGCTGCTTTTTGTGCCGGGTTTTTTTTTATTTGATCGGTGAAAAATTCCTCTCTTCCCGTACGCAGTGCGTGAGTCGTAGCATTTTAGACTGATGATTAAGTGGAGGAAAGCTACAAGAAAAGGAAGATTTTTTTTGTGTTGTTTTCCTCTTTCTTCCTAAGAGCAGGTAAATGGAAGGAGCGGTCTTAAAATGAAATTTATTTGGTGTTTAGCCTGCATGTGATCGAAAGGCCGTAGTTCCAAGTAAAGGGCTTTTATGTTCTGGGGAGAATGAAGTTTCCTTTTTATTTGGCGCGTTTCTGCAAATGCACTATCGTATCGATTTTGGGAAGAGTGTTTTTTATATATTGAGGTTTGTTTTGGCTGTGTATACTACATAGTGTTTCTTAAGTCAATACAATGCGATTAAAAATAAATGAGTTTTTATGTATTAAGATATCTTGTGTAATCATAATAATCAATCGAAAAAAGGGAAACTGTATGAAAAGAATTGGCAATAGTAATACGTAATACATAAAATATATTGTATAATTAATAATTATTTCACAAGAGATTTTGCTACTTGATATTTAGATTTCTTGCACGCTTTTTTCTTAACATTAACTATCTCTCAAGCTTATATTTGAAAATATCATGTAAGCTACTACAAAACTGTCGTTTAAGATATCATTGACTAAATCGCATATCATGCAAGGTACTATTAGACAGTAACTTGTTTTCTATATATACTTTGGGACCAAATCCTAAACATTTATACTGTATTGGGGTTGTAAATAGCGAAAAAAATCTATAAACCACCTTGAAAACAAAGAAATTGAAAATGATCTAAATAGTTAGGGAATTCAGGGAATTTTATAAAAGTTTTAGGTGACGATATTTCTTTCATTGCCATCATTGTAATTTTATTTTATTTTCGTTATAAAGATACATATTTGTAAAAAGGACAATTTCTCGATTTTTTTTTGGATACTTCTATAGGTTATTATTTCCTCATTTGCAGGCACTTCATTTTTAAGGATCCAAATATTATTTTTTTAAAAAATCAGTTATTTTTCGTGTATTTCTTAGTTAAGAAATTTTTGAAAACTTTCTAGAAAACCGGGAAACGTCAGAGAAATTTAATAACATTAAAATGTTCTTAATATTGAGTGGCAACCCTGAGTGTAGAGATGATCCTTCCCCAGAAAATTAGTTAAAAACAGAAAACAGATCCAATAAATTGGACAATGACAAAACTTTCAATGTAATTTGAATTTTTTTAATATTGTTATGAAATCAAAATGTTTATACTTTTAAATTTTGTTATTTTAGTATATATCCATCATATAATTTTAATATTAGCTTTACAGAATGTAAAACTCCAGTTTGTTTTATGTTTAGTAACCCTTGAATTTAGCGAGTTAAACAGCAATTCCCGCGCTTTCGATTGGACCAAATTCTACTTCTCGGATTTTGGCCTTGAAGCAATCTGACACACACTTTTCTCTCATTTGTTTTCTTAAGACATCGGATCAATTATTTTGTAGCCAACCGGGGACATTTATTTTTGCAATGAACCATTTTTACAGATCATAGGCTTCGCCTTTTGATCAACTTAGGTTGCCCCCGAGCATAGAATAACACGCTTTGTTATCAACAATTTGTTCACTTCTGATATGCAAGTTCTACTAGACCAGAGAGTTGTAATATTAAATAGAGAGCACCTTCAATACCAGACTCTCATAAGGCCGCGGTGTCAACATTGAAAAGAAAAACCAACATCACGTGATTTTAGCGCTGCCACATTTGGCGTTCAGACATCTGCAGGAGTTGCAAATTTGGTGCACTTTCTTCTTTTTGGCGATAAGGCGTTCTGTCAGTATTCAACTTCTTAAGATATATGTACGTATTTATTTATTTTCAAACAATTTGTGCTAAATATTTCCTCTTCATTAACGAAACGAAAATATCATTTTCTTTGTGTTCTCTCTCTATATATTTCTCCGGTTTTATTGTTCATATTTTCTTATTGAACTATACAAAATAACAATTGAAAGAACTTCGCTTATGGTAAATTTTTTACATAAAAACGTAACGCAATTATTTCAAAAGTACAAAGTAAGAAAAATATCTTTAATATATCTGTTAAACTCCCTTAAATTGTGCCACTCGTTAAAAAAACGATATTTAAATACAAAATTAAACACAAAACCATATTACAATACTTCGATCTAGCTTAGTTCTGAAAGTCGCCAAGGCCTGCCAAGTAATATTGGCGCATGAATGAGTTGGTATTTCCACAAATCTCGTGGTTTCAATAATGCACACACGGAAATCAGCATTTTTATTCCTCTATTTGCATCATTACTCTATGTACTAGACCAGTGGTCGGCAAACTCATTAGTCAACAGAGCCAAATATCAACAGTACAACGATTCAAATTCCTTTTAAGAGCCAAATTTTTAAACTTACACTATATAGATAGGTATTGTTATTAACTTAATTAGGGTACTCCTAAGCTGGCTACTGCACGTGCGCGCCCGCACGTGGTATTTTGTAAAAGAGCCACACTCTATTGGCCAAAGAGCCGTGGTTTGCTGACCATTGTAATAGACAGTATCTATCAAGCCATTATCAATGTCTAGCACCAAGGCCTTTATCAAGAGTTAACACTTTCGTACGAAAGCATTAGTGCTGGGGTTGAAATTAACTTTTCAAAACAAGCGCACAAGCGTACCCAAGTCTTGAACTTAGATGCACTGCATATTATTTGGCTACACAAGAAATTCACGGAGTAGAAACCCGATCGAAGAAACGTGATCGGCGTGGTTTAACTCGAATCCCTCTTTTTATATTGGGCATCTTGCATTCTAATTCTTAATGAGTCGCATACCTCTCCAGACTTTTGATGAAATTCTTGACTTAAAATGTATTGGTTATACACGAATATATACGTTATCCGCAGAATTTAATAATACGGACTGTGGTGACCACCATCGCCTGTTCACCGCAAGCCACATCAGAACTTCACTGCCTGTTCACCGCAGGCCTTTCTTCAGTAACTCGCCGAGCTACACCGAACTGAAGTGAACTACTCGCACTGTTTTCGAAGAGCGATGTTTCGAACGTAATTTGTAACAATAAATTGAAAGATTTTTGCCGATAGCAGACTTATTATTTTATTACGCGGCTCAACCCCCCTCTTGCCCGCGGACCCCCACAAAATACGGATTCATACAATCCGTAGCAGTTGGTAGGCTTTCCGTGCCAACAAGGGATTACAAGTAAAACATGACTACGATCTCGTTATCTAGTGCGCACGTAAAGTGCAAACCGGATACTTATTGGTCAAATAAAATCGGAATTTTTCAGAAAAGGTGCACTGCGTGTATTGAAATAAAAAAAATTAAGTGCACAGCAAAAAAAAATGGGTGCACTGTGCACCCGATAATTTCGAATCCTTTATTAGTGTCTGATAAATGGCATTCAATATATAAATGTATGTCATATATTATAATCCAAATTGGCAAAGAGACATTGCAACAACATTTCAGTACAGTTACCCTATGTATTAAATGGCCACTTTAATGTGTTTTTGTTACTAATTTATCTAACAAATTTGTTTTGATAATGTCCTTTTTTATACGAAACATTCCTTGATTTCCCAACGACTACCCATTTTACTCCACCTCTGGTTAATAAAGGATATAAAAAAAATTATCAATTTAAAATCTAAAGAAAATATTAAACATATTCAAAGATTGCCAAGGAACCCATTGCATAGATACACCAAAAATATAGTTTGGAGTTAAAAAAAAATTCACTTTTACTAGAAAATTTTTCCCTTATCTTCCTTACAACCACAATTTCGCTTATACCAATGATTGGCTTCTAAAGTACTCTTTTTACCAATGGCCATGCAATTAATGTATATTAATTTAGATAAATTTTTTATTAAAAAAATTTTTACCAAGTTCCTCTTTCAAACTATAAATTATTCAAATAATTCGAACACTTTCTACTTTGCGCATAAACATATCAAATTACATTTTACACTCGCAAACGAATAATTCAATTAAGTCCCAATGGATTATACGTTTTAAAACTAGAATCTTTTTTTCCCAATGTTTATGCCATTGAATTCGAAATAAAATCCTTCTCTCTTTCCCAAAGAGAGTTTAAGATTGAAGCTCATAAACTGCGTCTTGAGTTAAAGCGTCTAGACTGAACTCAGAAGATAGATTAGTGGTGAGTTAATTAAATAATGGAAATTGCAGAATCTCTCTTTATCAGTTTGAAGTTCTTTTTTACTGGGCTTGTTAAACAGGCGCATTTCTTTACGCTTAGTTTTTTTCCCCCCACTTAGTTAAACTACATCGGTGGATTTTAATTATATTGAGCGTCTGCAGAGTGGAACTGCAGTAATAGAATCATTTCGTTCAAAGATCAATCAAGTAAATTAATAGTTAAGACACATAAGCATTTTTTTTTATGTCCCACTATTTTAGTTCTCATTCAAATTACAATCATAAAAAGGAAAGTGCAGGAATAGTTTCGCAATTGAAAATTGTTGTGTGAAATACTTATTCGATTGAAAAAAAAGAGGATAGTAATTATCTTGATTTAATTTTAAGGTCGCATACTACAACAAAATACTCTAAATATTTTTTAAAGGATTTATTTAGACTTAGTGATATTTAACAGGACCGTGACCGCTGGACACCGTAATTCCAGTAGTTTGACCAAAAAGGGGATAATACAGATTGCGGCACGATCGAAAGTAATAGAATATATCGCGAAAAGTTTACAAGTTGGACCCATTCTACACGAACGAGTAAAACACGCTCGAGATTCTCGTTGATTCGAGAAATCATACCGCGTGATGGGAATTCTTGAATCCCCGAAAAGCTCGCGCGCGTTTTACTCATTCGTGTAGAGTGGTCCTTAAAGTTGTTTTTAAAAATCGCTAAAAACTCTCAAAATAAACAAAGACAGTATACATAAAAAAATTATTATTTTAATTCTCTTGACAATTATATATTTTTTTTACGTTAAAACATTTTTATTTCCAAAAGTAAACACAACAACACATACGTTCTAAAAAAATATTTTGGTTTCGAAAAAGAATTCAATTTTTTCAAAGAAAAACTAAATATTTACCAAGCGGCCCCTTACCAAACATTTTCGACAAAAACCAGAAATATATTTTTTAATTCGATATTTTTTTATTGCGACTTTTTGTAGTCGAGATACGATACTCAGGCGACGTTGTAAGAAATTTCACCAAATTTTCTATTTAGCATATGAAAATAATTTCGAAATTTTGAAGTAATTTATGAATTTGAAATAACTACTCAACACTCCCATTTATGCCTTCAAAAACAACTGCTGAAAAGCAAGCCCATAAATTCCGAACTTTTTTGTAAATTCCTTTTTTATCGCTATTAGAATTCAAACAAAAGTAAAAAATAAATTTGCTACGTAATAAAAAAAATTTAATATATTATTTTCAATATGTATCTCAAAATTAAGTTCCGAAGCATTTTTCTGCAATTTCAGTCTTTTTTTTTTTTTTTTTTTTAAAGGTGAAAAGGAGTAATAGGACATTATATCTTACTGATTATATTTTTACTTAAAACAATAATGGGCTTCATATCTAATAATTACTTGAAACTATTCTAAACATATCAGGTAACTCTTCCCAGTCAACATTTTTGAAACGCCGCGTAACTTTCAAAATCACATGAAGAATTTGACTTTAACTTTTCCCACAAAAGGTTGACGCAAACTCCTTTTAAAAACCAACCTTTTCATTTTTAAAAGCCTCATGTAACCAATTTCCTGATAGAAGCCCCCTCTTGTACCGTACTTAACGAGGAAATTCCCATACCTTGCGAAATTTAATGATTAACGACCCATGGTCCAGGGTTGGACTGCTTCGTAGATGGATGACACGGCTCTGCCCGCATCATCTATTATTTGAATACAATGTTCATACAATCATTCCATAAATCACACGTCACCATGTCAACCCATCACGGAATGTATGCCAAGAATGAAGAGATTTCGCTTGCATAGTGGGAAATATATACATTTATTTTCACTCTTTCTTTTCCCCCCCTATATGTGAAAATAGTTAGGGAGAAAATAGGCTAACTTAACTGTTACATCTCTAAAAATAAGTGCTTAATATAAGTAGAATGTACTCATTTTTGAGTATATTCGATGCTTAACAATGGCTCCCAATGAATGAGTTTCAATTCTGAAAAAGACATGTACTCAAAAATAAGTAAAATGGGTGTGGTGTGGTTAAATAACGTCGCACTAGAGATGCACAGTGGGCCATTGGCGACGGTTCGAGACCTATCTCGAAGGAAAGACCCGGAAACGATGCCTCGTATTTTTGAACCATGGTCAGATGACGAGGACGGACACACCTGAACTGGCACCCAACACCTTTAATAGACGTCGGGACTTTGGACCCCGATCAGATTTATCGTACACCAGTCCCGTATACACGCCGTTAATTTTTTCGGATGTTCTGGACGACTTTTCTAGTAATTTGTAGCGAAGCTGGCAACCTTCCGATTACAAAATCAGTAAATTTTTTACTTTTCTTTGTCAAGTCCATCGCCTAGGATCGAACCAGGAATCTTCGGATTCCCAGCTGACGCCTTTAACTTCTCGGCCACGGAGGCCTCAAGTACAAAGGGTAACAATTAATAAAAAAAGAGCAGATGCTTGCCTACATAGGCTGCCTTCATAAATCACTTTCAATAAATATCGACAATTACAACCAAGCGAGAATAGGAACCCAGATCCTCAGGCTCCACAATCCATTGTCTTATCCATTAAACTACCAACGCGACTTGAAGTTATAAACTAAAGAAATGTTAAAAAGGTGTGCCAAAAGAATTGTTAGGTAATTGAGTTGTAATAACTCAGTTTCCATTTAAGATATCGACATCAAACAAGATGGAAAACCATTTTCTGAATAACTATTTTAAGTTTGTCACGTCGTTTTGTTAAGATGGCTTAAACAGAAGCTGATATTAGCAATATTAAATCAAACTGCTCATTTTTGAAAAAGTACGGTTACTTAAATCAGAGAAGTCATCGCTCATTTACGATGCAATTGTAATCAAAGAAAAACGAGTATGTCCATGTACTCATTTTAAATTATCTTTTTTTAAAACAGCGTACCAATTAAAGGCAGTTTCGAAAGTTCTTTGAACACCGAGTTTGAAAATAAAGTTTTAAAGGAAAAAATAAACGTTTGCGCCTTTGGCATGAAAAATGTATAAAATAATTAATTTCTACAAAAAAAAAACATTTTTAAGGGATTACAGAAACCTTTTGTTATACGTAATAGTTTCTTGAGTAATTGTTATGTTGAAAATTCGTACTTCATAACACGACTTGTTTATTAATTATAGTTTACGAAAAAAATTAATTTTACATAGATAATAAAAATAATTTCTTAGTGTCACCCGTGCCTCTCCAAATTCTAATTTTTATACTAAATCAAATAGATGTTTACTTCAAAGAGCTTAGTGTGGTAATATTTGAAAAGTACACATTAATACTCCGGAAAGTTCCAATTCCGGCCCATGTCAACCTTTTGTCTGGGCGATAAACAATTATGTTCTTCTTTGGAGAATATGGTAACTCGACTCTCTTCGGCCGCAATTGAGCTATTACCAATAATACATCGTCGGCTTAATTTGCAAACCGCAGATTAAGCGGCAGTAGCAAAAGATACGCCCTTCTAAGGGATTCACTTCTAAATGTGGAATTGTTTAAAATCGAGAAGATATCGGAATAACTAACATTAAATGCCGTCGCCAAGTAGTGTTCGGTTGCTGAATCCTTGATTTAGAGTTACGTGTTATGCGAATTATACCGACGACATCTATTAAAAAAATATTTTATCAGACAACAAAAGCGTCCCGTGCATATCCCAGCCCATGTCATTAAAGTATAATTATTTCCCAAATATGTTTTTGAATATCAGGTAAATGCGTTACAAGTAAATTTTATACGCAAAGCTTTCCAAGACTCATTGACTTCCTATATCTTCTTAAGTTTGAATAAAAGCGATTTAAAGTTTGGGTCTACCTTCCGACGCACAATGGTTAAAGGTAGTAGTACAAAACGTCACCCCAATATTCTGTTCAATAGGCGAGTATTTTTTTGTATAAAACTCTATACCACTATTTTCTCAGTTAATCCTTAGTCTTTCATGTACGAAAATATGAACAAGCAGTACATTAATTATACATATTGGCCAGAAATTGTTGGACGATGGTCATTGTTTAATATTTTTGTCCAACTACTTCGCTTATATTTTAAACAAGTCGGATTAGATTTATCAGCAGCAAAGTAACTAAATTATAGTAAAAAGAATGGTTTATTATGTGTAGTTAACCAACAATGACTATTGTCCAACAATTTATGGCCATCCTGTATTTAAATATTATTAATTGCCCAACTACGGACATCTCAGATAAAAACCACTCAATATTCTTGGTATTTTAACATATTCGCGTCCCTCATTAAAATATAAGGCATTTCAAAATAGACACATGCATTTGAAATGTTATGTGCTTTTAAAGCGCAAAATAACAAGTTTTTACACACTTAAACAGACATTTCTATTTTTTAAGGTAAGCCGTGTTTAAATTCTTGTCCTTTTATATTCCACAAAGTTCTCCAATACTTTTGAATTGACCAAATGTAATAATTAAATTAAGAATACTTTAAATACGAGCTTCATTTTTTTTAAATATATATTAAATGAATAAAACTCTGCGTTAGAAAAAACATAAATCGAAAAAAAATTTCAATTAAAACACGTGTTTAAAAAAATTATAATTAACTAAAAAATCTTTGTAACCACTAAGAAAGAGATTTTTTTTCTCCCCAAAAAATAAGAAATCCCTCTAAGGGGGAAAACTTTGAGTAATCTTTTTGTAAGATTTTAATTGGATCATTAACCAATTAAAAGGTTTTTTTTTAAATTATTATAATATTATTCGTACGTACTTACCTTTTTAAATATAGAATAAATTTTACCTCACTGAATTAAAATAAATGTAGAAACTTTCAAAAAAAACTTAATAAAAAAATAAATTAAGAATTTAATAAAAAGTTAAAATATCCTTCATTTTGTGTATTTTTATATTATAAACGCACTGCAATTAAAAGGTGAGACACGCAATTTTTTTCTTATTAAAAAGATACCCTGGTTTACTTGGTGTTGTGATATAGCAACCTATAAAAATATCAACGAAGCTTAAAATGTGTTCATTTAACTATTTTATTTTCATTTTGCACAGTTCATTTGAATATGTATTGTATACTGTATAGGGTGCAGTGGAGTAAGGGCAAACGGGTTAAAAAAAAATTACGTTTACAAACTATTAATATGAGATAACTATAAAAGGAATATAGAAACAAAACTCAGCACAAACTATTTGGGGATACTTATCTATAATAACGTGCAATTAAATTTTTTATATAATCTACAATTGATTTTCTACAATTCCTTTTCTTTTCCAATGTCCATAGATTTTCCAGTGCCTTGGAAACACATGGCAATTGCAACCACGATCATCAACCCTCATACACTGCACATAAATAATAAATATCTTATACCTTATTATACATTGAATTGTACTGATTCTGCCAGTTTTCGATTTGTATTTTTAACTAAAACTGTTTAGGAGATATGAACATTTACGAGAGTAAAATCGGGGCGTTCAGAAAAATTAGCATGTATTTTATTTTAGTTGTTTTAGTTTGCAATACTAAAGTCCTTATATATAATTTGGACATGGTTGACACACGTTTTCGAAACATTTTCATTAAGTTTTTTTTTAAAGTTTACATGGATAATAGAGATTTTCATTTGCCCTGTGTCTCAATTATTTAAAAATAATAATGAATAAGAATAAATATATTGTTTGTGATATTGTTAACTTTTTCCTTTTCTAAAAAATCAATAGCATAAATAAAATGCTTCATTTTAAGAATTGGATTTTGAAGGGTACAAAAACCAACCAATATTAAATACAATTAATTTATTTTTCAGTATTATTCACAAAAACTATAGCTCTAACACTTATATTTATATTTTAATTTAAGAACTTAAATGCATTTTAATACTTAAAAAAAATGGTAATATAAATATAGTTTCTCCAAAATTTTGTGACGTATTGAATTAATTTTGTGAGTGAATTTAACTGAATAGTTTTATAAAACTTACCCAATTCCGTTAAAAAAATTTATAAAGTTATTTAATAAAGTTTAAATACTAGAACTGTAAAAAAGAATAGAAGAAGTTTCAGTAAAAATTTTAACTATAATTTTCAAAACATAATATGTTCGATACCGAACTGCCTTTTTTTTTACAAAGAAAATACTTTTTAAATAAAATGTTCGGATGTTACCTTGTGAAGTAGAAAATGTATTATTAAAAAACAATTACAAAATCTTACTTTAATCTTGTCCATGAATTACGTTAAATTTAATAATTTATATTAAAATCTTAGATGACTATGTATGACAACCAATATTTTACAGTGTATTTTTTACAGAATTCAGAAAATATTTTCTAATATGCCTTAGATTTTTTTTTTATAAATGAAGAAATAAATGAGTAGTTATATATTTCTAGTAAATTTTCAATAAACATGAAAACTTATATATACAAATATTTCAGAAGAATTTGTATAATGATCTTCAAAAATGCAAATATATTCATTCTAAAATAATGAAATCCTCAAAAAATGCACTAGATTTCCCAGGTGCCGAAAACAACTAGAATACCATTTCTTATTTTTTAAACGAAACCAGCAAGAAATACGATGAAAAGAGCAATCGGTTTCGCTCTCGATAATGCTAAAAAAAAATCTTACGAATTTAAATTCGTATTTTAAAATTGAAATCTTCCATACAAAAAATAACGAGATAAAAAAAAACGTTCTCAAACTCAGCTGCAAACACTTTTCTTTGTAACACTGCGATCACATTAAATTGGAGAAAGTAACTCACCGAAAAAAAAATCTCTTTTAAATTGCAAATTGAGAGAAGAGAAAAAAAATCCACTCATTTCGATTTGAAAAGAACTTGAAAGAGAAGAAAAAATTTAAAGAAAAGCACACCAATTGAAGAAACTTCCTTGTCGGACAAACATCAAGAAATTTCCAACATGCATATAAGCTTTGATGGAAGGATATTCCCCACAAAACTCCAGGTAACATATCTTTATCCCTATAGGGGGAAAAAAAGATACATTTCCCCAAAAATATTCCATTTATCAGTTTCAATCACGTATTAAAGCGGACAGTTCCCATTATGCCCTTGCGATCCAATATTTTACCATCCGCTATGAATAGAAATGGCAGTTATTTTATTGATGGTAGTGTTCCAATGGGAATAGATCGGTCGGTTTGGGGATTTTTCCAGGGGAATATTCCCGATTCCCATGTGGAATAATAACAATGGGGAATAGAAGTGTTGGAAACTCTTCTTCCCCTCAATTTCCTCCGCGGCAACGGAGGAGACCTGGTATCTTTTTACCCAGGGAAAAGAAAAGCTAGGGAAAAGAAAAGCTGTTGCCGATGTCTGGCGAAAAATTAATATTTACGTTTGGATTTTGGTTTTGAGGTATTGACGGGATTTGTGTCGATTCCGCGGGGCATCCCCCTGGGTGTAGAACGGAAAACGCGATGAAAGTGGATTTTAATGAGGTTTTTAAGCGAGTTCTTTATTTAGAATGGATTTTGGTTTTAGGTTTCTAGGCAAATCAATTGATGACTTAAGAAAACAGGGATTAATATATTTATATTTTTAGTTTTCAATTCCCAGTTGGTCTTAGCATTAAAGTTTTATCAAATATGGTAAATGAATATTTTTATTTGAGGTTCTATTGATATTTAAAATGTATGCATTCATATCTGTAATTTATGACTTCCATTACTTTTACAGCTGATGGCAATCGCAATATTTCTGGCACGTGATAAGTCGTTAGGATTTTGAGCGAAATAATTTTTTTTTTGTTAAAAGTATAAGATAATACAGAATCTACATTAAGTAAATTTTCAAATAATGACTACCATGAACTAATGCGAGTCAATAAATAAGACTTTAAATTCATTCTTCTAAATATTAAAATAAATCTTAATAATTGTTTTTAAAGCGTATAATTAAAAATATTTTTTTGGCGAATTTGTTTGTAAAAATGTTAATGTGCAAAACGTTCTGTTATATATTTTTTCAATTCAATTATTATTTTTTTTAATTTGCCGCATTTATGACATTTTTACACCGTGTAAACAATTCAAGTTTTAAAAATGTAAATTACTTGTATAAAAAAATCAAATCAAAATAAACAGAATTTTTGGTGTACTAAGGGTTTATAAGTTTTGGTATATTTTGTTTGTACCTAAAGGAAGGAACAATTTTATTTATATTTAAATATATATTTACCTATCTCTTAGAATGTCTATCCACTATATTAATTCCTGACCTGAGAGTTTATAAGTTTTGGTATATTTTATTGTTTGTACCTAAATGAAGGAACAATTTTATTTATATTTAAATATATATCTACCTCATTCTTAGAATGTCTATCCACTATATCAATACCTGACCTGAGGGTTTAAAAGTTTTGGTTTGTTTTATTATTTGTATCTAAATGAAGGAACAATTTTATTTATGTTTAAATATATATCTACCTCTCTCTTTGAATGTCTATCCACTATATCAATACTTGACCCGAGGTTTCATAAGTTTTGGTATGTTTTATTGTTTGTACCTAAATGAAGGAACAATTTTATTTATATTTAAATATCTACCTCTCTCTTAGAATGTCTATCCACTATATCAATACTTGACCTTATCCACTATAATTAATCAATCAAGGGAGATTTAAATTTTATTTTTATTTGAAGACTCAAAAGTTGTTTGAAATGCAGGAATATTAACGCTTTCCATTTAAAGGCCTAACTCATATTCAAAACCCGATTTATTTTTTTATTTTTAAATGGTAAAATTTAAATCTCGTTAACGGGAAAGGTTAACACTTCCCTACTAACCACCAACTTCCACTACATAAAAGTTAACACTTCCGAAATCCATCGAACACTCCCATAACTATTATTCCAAAAATCTCTAAAGCTCCTCATCTGGAGCATCTTCTACTCTCTCCATCTCTCTAGACTCTAGAGCAAAGGCATAATCCTAATCCTCACGACCCCGATTTCCAGGATCGATCCCGTTTTCATCCATCCATTATTGCGCCTCCATTCATATTCAGATTGGGGCTCGCTCCCGGTTTTCCCGGGCAGACCTTCTTTTCGGAAAAGAGACGTTATTATAATCATTATTAAGACTTTCCTTGTTGTGGGGGGGGGTGAGAGGGGGGAGTGAGGGAGCTATTATTGAGTGCCACGGGGTTTCCCGATCCGGGAAAACACGCAGGAATGCGGAATCGATTAGGAGTAAAATTGTTCCCGAAACTCCCGAATATTAATGCATTGCACAATCGCCTCCTTCGCCTTTCCAGTTAATCGCCGCTTTTTAGTGATGGAAATACGCGTAATAATGCGCCGACTCTTGCCATCGCGCGCTTTAATTAAAAAGCGGATCTTCTTCGCGCAAATGGCTCAGGTAGCTTGGCTTTGGCTCTTTCACTTTCGTGAGGATTGCCTGGTGTAATTAATAAATTTTTACTAGGAGAGAGTGGGTGGTGTGTGTTTTGCGGTTGTTTTTAGGGGGGAGTAATATGAGTAGACGGGGTTTTGTTTTGTTTTGTTTTGTGTGTTTTTTTGGAAAGTTTTGGAAAAATCTTGTTGGAGCATTGATTTTGTTTGAGGTATTAGATGAAAAATGTATTATTCTTTTTAGGGGATTAAGTTTCAATGTTTATATTATTTAATAAATTATTTCTGATTTTTTTTCATTATTTATTTTTGAAATTATTTTAAAAATTATTAATTTTTGAAATTATTTTTATATTTATTTTTGAAATTATTTTAATAATTATTTATTTTTGAAATTATTTTAATAATTATATATTTTTGAAATTATTTTAATAATTATTTAATTTTGAAATTATTTCAATAATTATTTAATTTTGAAATTATTTCAATAATTATTTATTTTTAAAATTTTAATAATTATTTATTTTTTAAATTATTTTAAGAGTTATTTAAAATTATTTTAATAATTATTTGAAATTATTTTAATAATTTTTTTTTAAATTATTTTAATAATTATTTTAATAATTATTTTTGAAATTATTTTAATAATTATTTTTGAAATTATTTTAATAATTATTTTGAAATTATTTTAATAATTTTTTTTGAAATTATTTTAATAATTATTTTTGATATTATTTTAATAATTATTTTTGAAATAATTTTAAAAATTATTTTTGAAATCATTTTAATAATTATTTTTGAATTTGTTTTAATAAATATTTTTGAAATTATTTTAATAATTATTTATTTTTTTAATTATTTTTTTTTTGAAAATTATTTATTTTTGAAAATATTTATTTTTGAAAATATTAATTTTTGAAATTATTTATTTTTGAAATTATTTATTTTTGAAATTATTCTTTTAATTATTTATTTGTGAAACTCGTAAATATTTCAAAATTATCAAAATTTATAATAGGTTTGTTTTTATCTAAAATTGAAATTTTAAAAAAATCATTATTAATTGAATATAACCATTGTTAACATATTTTCAATAAAATATTTCATTAAAATTATTTTTTAATATTATAAATAAGGACTATTTAAAATTAGTAACTCTCTTATTTTTTTTTTCCCATTTGTGTGATTTATAACCTTAAAGACATTTTTAAAAAATCAACTTTAATTCTGGAAACGATATTTACGCCCCTCTACTATTATGAATACTAATCTCTAGTTTGTACTGGCTATGCCCATTACAATAACTGCAAACGAATGAATCAACCAAAAACGCATTAGTAGTTGCAGTTCTTTCACGATCCCCGAAAAATAGCCCAAACTACTAATTTAAACGCTTACTAATATGTTATTATTCCGCTCTCTAATTAAGCTAATCTATTACCAATATTAAGGAAAGATAGTTTCAACATTTTGGAATACAATACATTCAGAGCTTTAAAATTGAGGTTACAGACTAAGAGGAGCAGCAGGGGGCGCTAAATTTTTGTGAGAAAGAGAAACTGGCCCCGATTTTATATGATTTTAGTGAACATTTTGTTGTTTTAATTTGACATCCTAAATTAATATTTTTCAATTAAATACTTTATTATATTTAAGTAGATTAATTTCTCAGGCATTCATTACTTTATTTTGATATTACTAGAATTACTTTACTACATTAAAGATCGATAATTCCACCCACATTCCTAAATGAAACTAAAAGATATTTTAGTAGATAAAATATAAGATATAAAATTATAATATTTAAAAATATGCCTCGGTTTGAAACATTCCGGTAACAAAAAAAAATATTTGTTCCGATTGGAGAACCTAAATTTAATTCGCTTGTGTCACAAAATTTTCTTTAACCTTCCCTGTCCGTATTTGGTAACGTGAACCATGATACTTGAATAGCAGGTTAAATCTCGAAAGGTTGAAAAATGTCAGAAAAGCGCAAAGATCAATCACTCGAAGTAAAAAGAGTAAACAGAATAAAGTAACTCCAGCTTAAAACTTTAGCCTATATACACACCACCCACAAATCTAAAAAAGTGACTTTTATTTATTTTTTTTTGCTTACGTTTCAATATATCTTTCAAAAATATATTTTGTTTGGACGATGAAATATTGAAATCCTTATTTTTATTTTTTTAATAAATAGCCATTTTTTTTTATTTATTTTTTTTACAAAAAAAAATTTAATACAATTTTGAGTTATAAAATCGTTTTGTTGAGGATGGTTTGACTTTTTAAATAAATATAATGTAAAACACAATACAACTGTTACGGACTTTATTTATGCATCAATGCAAAATACCAAAAAGACAGATTTTATTCTTGTATAAAAATGTAGAAAATGCTTTTATTATACCAACAAAATGCCAGAATCCGATATTTTAACCCGTATGACACATTTTTAGCCGTTTATTTAAATTCATCCAATAGTAAATATCTATATCTAATAATTTACACACATACAACATTTAGACATGGAATAATATCAGTTTAATTATCAAAAAAAGCTTAAAATAAATGCATGTATGATTATTCCTCAAAATATCAAAATACAAGATTTCAATTATTTTCATAAAACCCTAAATAAAATAATCAAAAATAACATACTATCATATATTTCGCGGTTTTCTTTCATTCTCTTAAATTCCATAAAAGTTGGTTGTATGAGGTTTAATGGAACAAGGGCCAAATATGGCCAAGCTGCGTTACCATAAAAGTAAGCAATAATTACTTCTAAACTTCAAACACTTCTCGAGACAAAAGCGTCATCTCCAAATTTAAAAGTACCTTGATCTTCCTAACTTAAAATGACAAATTACAAATGTAATCTATACACCATTACTTTTATAAATACACAACCTTATCGCCAATGCGTACTTTACGTGCTCAAATATGTGTGTACTATCTGCACGAACTAAAAAAAAATAGGCTATAAGTAGAAGTATATTTAATATTGATTAAACTCAAAGGTGAAAACTCAATGTGGCTCAATATTCAAACTGACTTCGTATGCAAGCAGCTCGGTGTCTATTCTCAACAATGACGTTCTTATATTATCCAGCTGAACCTAATGTCAATAAGTGCAAGAAAAAATTAAGAGAATCAACATTGAATCCCGTCTATTCCAGATGCGAATGTTATTTTTATAAATATTAGCGTATACGCAGAAATATCGTACTCGGATATTGACTCATTGTAAATACTAAAAGAATCTAGTGTGGTTTTACGTGAAACATCATTTAAGAAAATCTTAGAAATAAGGAGTTGTCGAGCCAACAAAAACCTTGCTAACAGAAAGAAGATAAAGAAGCTCTTCTGACTGCCGTTGTGAACGTTCATCCACACTCCCAACCCGCTTTGCTTTTGAAAAAAAAACTTTTCACGCAACATACGTCTAATTTCCTATCGAACAATAACAAATTTGTCAATATATTTGTAAAGGAGTTATAGTGTCGGAATGGATATGCATAAAAGCGAAACATGGTGTCTTTATATTGATACGCTCTGTAGCTGATTTCAAAGATGTTCCACGTAAAAAAAATACAATTTATCCTAAGCACATAATTCTCAAAAATGGTGATATTCGTCTTATTTCTAAGTACCCTTTTTTTTAGTGTGCCCAGATAATGAAAACCCACATTCAAAAAACACATCTTTCCAGTCTCTCAATCTCCAAACATTTATCTTCTTTTACAACAGCCAGAAGATGAACAACATACACCATTTCTCTTAGCCAACCAGAAAGCATTACAAAAAACAAACTTATTTCTCCGGGAAGACGAGAAAGAAAAGAGAAAAAGCGATACAGTGTGCTCAACCCCAGACAGTGCGGTTTGCGAAGGGCAATTTTATCGGCGTTTCTCTCTTTCTTAAGGCCTTTCTAATCAGATATTGTGGAATAATCTGGGATTTAAAAGAGGGTGGGGGGGTTTTCTTCTTTTTCGTAAAGTGTACAATTTCACTGAGAAAAATCTTTTGTCTGGAATAATGCCAGTTTTCGAAAGGAAAGGAAATAAAAAACAATTACGTTCAGGGTGTGGTGGGCATAACCCATCAAAAGCGAGGGATAGTGTTTTTTTTTCTTTAAATTTGATTTACTTTCGGGGTAGGTTTGAAATTAGATGGGATATGAAGAATATTTTGAATGAATTAAATTTGAAAGTCAACCATTGGTATTATATTTTCAGATGGCATGTGTGATTTTAAGGCCGTTTGTTTTGTCTTCAGAAATGCGCAGGAAATTTACTTTGTTGTTTGTAAAAATAAGGAAAAAGTACTTCGCATGTAAATTACGTTTTATTGAATATTTAACTTGTATAAAATCTCAGATATCGATATAATTTATTATATTAATTTATGAGTTTACTAACTAAGAAAACAAGCAATAAATTCATATTTATATTAATACCTTTAGAAAATATGATTTTTTTAAAAAAATATTCGTATAATATCATATACTATCTAAAACTTAAGCATGTAATTTTACTCAGTTGTATGGGGATTGTTCTACTATTCAATTGTTTGAAAGTACAGTCATAAATATACAATCATCATTGAATGATTTAATTACATTCAATGATGATTGTGTATTTTTGACTGTAATTACGAGTACTCTTACACTATGTTTCGCATAATCCATAAAAATAATAAAAGTATATTATACCATATTATAAAATAAACATTAAAATGACAAAATTATGTTTTTTTTCTAAGAATTATTAATCTAGATTAATATCAGTATAATCAACCAGAATAATAGTTTATAACTTTGATGTATAATTCGTAATAAAGTAATAACTATCAATTTCAGTAAACATTACGAAATAAATTTCCAAAATCAAAAATTTTACTTAAAAAAAAAATTATACTTTTAATTTGAAAAAAATCATATTCACTAAAACATAAAATGACATATAACGTAATGATTGAATCGAGCTCGAAACGACTATCTCAAAAAAAACCAACTCGGCACGAAACCGAGTGACAGTTGGAAAATCAATTTCATGGCACTGGAATGGAGACTAATCTGCACAGCCACTACAGTCATCAAACACAACGTTGAATATACCTTTTTATAGAGCTATCGCCATAAAAGATAAAAACAAACTCTACTCTTAGCGAATCCAGTTTACCCTTAGAATCGTCACACCTGAATACACACGATACATCATTCTCCTTTTTACCTTTAGTCCAGGTAGCTACAATAGCGTCTATACAGAGAAGAAAAAAAGCAGTTGTCATTTAGTAGCATTCGAATGTCACTCATTCGACGGGAGCTTTTCATGGAAATGGTCTCAATGAAATGCGGCAGGTTTATAGGCAAATCATGTCAAAAGTTTTTATTAACGAAATCTTATGCAACTGTGAATATTAAGAGAGAGCATTAAGATTTCGTATCAAGGAGCACCAAGCACATACTGTTAAACAATAAATAAAGAAGTCCTCCATTGCCAAGCACTCTTGGGAACATGGTCATATATTTAATTTTTCTAACTCGCATTTAATTTGCAAACCTAAATCTCCAGTTGAACTTGACTTCCTGGAGGCGTTTCATATTTTTAGCAATATTGATTCGGTTGTCAATGAAACGTTTGCGGTCCCAGTATTTCCCGCTTGTTGGCACACAATAGTTAACTCCAACCGATTGTAATAGTTTTTTAGTTTTTTGGTCTTTGGCAACATTTTAGATTTCTTGGGTTTATTTATATTTCATTACACACAGACTTTGCATTTTCCGCTGATGAAGGGTGATGTATCTCCCGAAACATGTCCGGATTATACGGACTTTTATTGCGTATTTTAACGTTGCATTTGTATTTTAATTTTTAATAACTGTGTAGGGTTACTCTCAAAATTGCAATTTTAACCTTCTGCGATCCCCTGTTCTGAGATACTGTACAGTACATCGCAACTCGATTAAACATGGGTGCTACTAGACAGTTTATTTTACTGTGTTTATGGTTTGGTTTATACGTTTTCCGGATGTCTATTTCTGTACTCGTATAGAGATTTATCACAGCCACATACACATTCACACTTGCACCTCGTTATTTTAGAACCAAGGTCAGATGACGAGGAAACGCCTGAGTTGGCACCCGACGCCTTCAATAGGCGTCGGGACTTTGGACCCCGATCATATCACCAGTCCCGTATACACGCCGGTATAATTTGTTGGATGTTCTAGACGAATTTCTAGTATTTTGGTAGCGAAGCTGGAAACCGATCACAAGATGACTACTTTTTTTACTTTTCTATATCAAGTCCATCGCACAATTATGTTTTGATATATTTCGGTCTCTATTTACCAATACTCTATTCAAATTTTAAATGGGAATTGGCATAAGAGGTTCAATTCCATTGTATTAAAATTATTTTATTCCCTGCCATATAAAACCACCAACCATTGTGGCAAATAAAATTTATTCTATTATAGTAAAATTAAAGTTTAATCTTATAGAAAAATACAGATCGACCGTTAAATAAATTATAATATATAATATTATATCACAGCTAGATTACTACAAAATTGACATAACGTGGATATGTATGAGGATTTGAACAGACAGCTGATATATATGTAGTTATCTAGATGTAGTACTGGCGCAAAGATATATATTTCAGTTATACTATAAAGTTATACTTCAAAAATAAAAATTCTTATTCTTATTAATAAAATAAAAATTATTCTTATACGGAATTTTAAATCTTGATTTTATATAAATATAATAATTTATTTGTTATAAAAAAATTGTAATTTATGTTATATAAAATTAAATATATCAAGCTAAATCTTTAATTAAAAAGAATTAGAGAAAAAAAGTTTATTTGCCTTAATTTTTTTTAATTTCCAAAAAATAAAAATAAATTATTTACCAAATTCCCGACGTGTATCAAATAAAAAAAAATGACAAGATTTGACATAGCAATTTTTAAAAACCGAAGCAAAAACTAACATTCGTAAATAAGTTTCAAACCCATATAAGAACCGACATTCCTTTTAAAAATGTATCTTGACATTTAGGTACCAACGTTCTTAGGATCCATTGCTTTTATAGCAATAAGAACCCCCAAGAGATGCTTCCATACCAAATAATAAAAAATAACGATTGTTAAGAGTAATGACGGCCCCCCCTCAAAAAAAATATAGACCGCCCCACCCCCTAAAAACAATCTATCACATTTTAAGACACACTGTAACCGTTCGCCATCATTAATACAAAACAACAGCTTTTCGAACGTTAGGGGGAATGGGGCGATAGGGGGGCAACTTAAAAACAACAACAAAAAGAATAAAATCGGAACCGACTTGGTACCAATGCATTTTCGGATGGTACGTGCTTAAAAAGCGATTGGGGGGCCCTTCGGATCTGTCTGTACGTCTCTCTTTACACACAGGTGACTCAGCAGAATCGATTTTCGAACTCTACGTCAGCTCTCCCCTCCCCCCCCCCCCCTTACCACCTCCTTTACCTTCAGCTTCTGTGCCTCACCCCCCCCCCTCTCTCTCAATCAATAAATGCCCGCTTTTCTATCTAACGTTCGAACTCCCCCTTCCCCCCCCCCCTCTCCCAGACAACACACTTCGCTTTTATGCGGAATGGAATATGAAGTAGTTGAGGGATTTTTTTTCCCCCCCGATGGATTTATTTTATTTTTTTGCTTAATTTTGCCTCATCTTCCCCCTTTTTTTATCCCTCCCTTTGATTTTGTCATTGTCTGGAAGGGTTGGGTTATCATTGTTGTATCTGGAATATAATGGGAGTAGGGGGATGGGGGGGACCTTCCCCTACAGCAGAGTTATTGTGCGCATGGTTTATTGATATTATGGAATGGTTATCTGAGATGTTTCGTAAAGGGTGTTTACTTAAAATAAATCGTCTTTCTATAAAACGTTAAAAATCCCACTATTTTCGAATTTAGTTTATTAGTTCATTTATTTTTAATAATCCAAAATAATGACTAACAAAAATGAGGACCAATGAACATCCAGTAACGTCACGAGGGGGGGGGGGAATATATAAGGCTCGAACAAATTACAAATTATACTAGAATTGCGAAAAAAAAATTATTGAAATACGCATTTTAAACGATATTTTAATTTTATTATTTTAAATAATGTGTAATCCCCACGATACTTAATTGTCATAGTTTTCAACCATGTTCTGCTCACTACCTTTTCCTGCGCTGCATAAAACAACAAATAACTTATGCGATACTCCAACTCTTGAATTAAGATAAATTGAGTTGTTCACTTATTTTTATTCTAATACACTCCTTATCTGGGATGAAATAACGTTGGCAAGGTTATTTTACTCTGTGTAAATTTTAAAGGTAATTACCGTTTAAATTATCACAGATAATTAGCTAAGATTTTTAAATAAATAAGTCAACATAATTTAATAACCCTTCACTGCAATAATGTGTATCAGAAACTCAAATCGGAAAATATCATCTAAAGATGATAAAAAAACAAAACCATACTTAACCTAACACCCTTCCCTGAACACCTTTAGTACATTTTTTTCCTGCAATTCCCAACAAATGTCAAGAAAGATAGCGTTTAATTTAAAATTCCCTATTGAAACAGGTTATGGTAAAGTACATCACTGCCCTTACTTTTTAAATAAAATCACTGGATAGAAATTCTTACCAAAACGATTATTTATACTAGGCAATAATACAAAAAGTTTTTGAATAACTTTCAAATGAGTTATTTTATTTGTTGTGTATTTTTACTACACTTATTGAGACCGACCCAAACCTCTTTCGGGGTCATAGGGGTCAATTTGATGGTCGTATATTATTAAAAAGCACTTCTTATGTTTCTGGAAGGCAATTTGCTTAAACACTATATATTTCAAGAAGGACAAACAATTTGTGCAGTGAAGGGTTGCTATTTAAAATCAGGTTAATATAATAATGATTTTTTTAGGAATTATTTGAACTAAAAGAAATGCTTTAACCCACTCAGAAACTAAATCAGTAATTCGGGCACCAATTCAAGCTTACTTTTTGAAACTACTAGCAGAACCGACAGCTACCTTCCAAGTAATCTCACCCCTTCCCTAACAAGGACGAATCAAATACAAAACATCCCCCCATCCCACCCACGCACCCCATGATACCTCAAGACAAAAGCGATCGCAAGAGCGATCACCTGTATCTTGTCGTCTGCAGAAGAAGGGGAGGTCCCCCCGGTACCCACCGGAACAGCCCATCCGATCCCCACACCGGAAGCAGAAGATATTCCGTTACCGTCTTCAAGAAGAAGGGGGAGGAAGAAGTCGCATCGAAAAGACAAAGGGCGATTAGCATGATCCACCATCGGGGTGGGAGTCCTGTTACCCTTCCAGCTTGTTGTAGGCGGCGGGGGGGCATTGTCTGTGGCAATTGAAAGGGATCGGGTTCTTGGGGTGGGGTCGGGTTGCATGCAGGTAGGGATGTTTGAGGTATTTTTTATATATATTTAAGTGGATGTTTCATTTGAACTTTGTTCTCTATCGTTATTTGAAACGGTGATTAAAAATTAGGATTCTGGTTCGGTAAAAGGAAGCTTGTTCGCTCCTGAAGATCAAAGGTTCCCAATCTTCAGATGTCCAGGCAAAGGCATTTGGTTTGGTTTGGTTAATTAACATCGCAGTAGAGCTGCACAGTGGGCTATTGGCGACGGCTCGGGGCCTATCTTGAAGGAAAGGCCGGGAACGATGCCTCGTATTTTTTAACCATGATCAGATGACAAGGACAACACCTGAGCTGGCACCCAACGCCTTCAATAGACGTCGGTACTTTGGACCCCGGTCAAATTTATCGTGCACCAGTCCCGTATACACGCCGTTAATTTTTTGTGGATGTTCTAGATGACATTCTAATATTTTGGTAGGGAAGTTGGCAACCCTCCGATCGCAATATCACTACTTTTTACTATTCTTTAGTCTAGTCCATCGCAAGGTTTGAACCGAGGACCCTTGGATTCCCAGCTGACGCCTTAATCCACTCGGCCACGGAGGCTTCCCAGGCAAAGGCGTAGCAATTCCAAAAATTATACGTGGAGAAGGTCTCTCAAACTAGTTCCATACTCAGATTATTTACCAAATTAAAAAATAAATAAACACTAATTGACACTTATGCCAATCAGTAATTAGATTATATTAGCAATTGATTATTAATTACCAATATTTCGTTAATTAACTAACTAATTACATAAATTTCTTAAGGAATTATAATAGTTATTAATAAAAATTAGGATAAAAATATTTTTCATACGTTGAGGCGGTTCAAGTAATAGTGGAAGTCTATTTTCACACGCACCACTATTACTTCTATCGCAAACTGCAACCGGCCCTTTTTAAGGGAGTTGTTCAGTTTGCATTAAAAGCAATAATGGTGCGAGTCAAAATGGACTTACATCACTATAACTTTAACCGCCTCTCATGAAATTTTGTTTTGTTTAATATCTTATATAATGGGGGGGGGTCATCCATATGAGCATCTCCCCTTCTATGCATATGTGTACTGGAACTACAAAATCTATTTTAGAAAATGTACAAGCCTCACCACCATCTTATAACAATGAATATAATTCAGGTGATATAAACAATTTTGATACTAAGTATGCTTGAAATTTAAGTATTGTATTTACTGCTAATAAATTTAGTAATTGCAGAGAAATGACATCAGATTTAGCTTAAATTACCTTCATTATTTAAGATAAGAATTCAAATTAAAAATAATTGAAGGCATGTTTGCAACTGTTTTTACCAACTTCGATATATTTAGTGCAAATACGAGAGTAATAAAAGCACGTAAAAATAAATGTCAAATACTTTTTGATTTGCAAGTGGATGAAAATTTTCCTTTACAAAGACCTACACGAACCACTTTTTGGGAAACAATGGTGTTGACTGAATTAATTTTAAATCAAAAGCACAGGAAGACACGTTTATAAACTATCAATTTTTCCTGATTGAGTTTTGAAATAAATGACTATTAATGTGAAATAAATTTTGAAATGTCGAACTTGAAATATATTTAGGTGTATAAAATTCACAATACGTTCCGATTTCTGTCACATTGAAATCTCTTCCGATTTGTTCAATTCAATAACTATTTTGTAATGTCATTTTAAAATCTATATTGATTTGTCTTTTCAAAATCTAGTTTGAATGAAACATGTTGTAGTATTGATGATATAGCTTACTATTAGAGTAAAATAAATTATATATAAAACGTTAGTCATATTAAAAAGCACAATAACCAGTTTTGATATTTCTCTCAGATTCATTGTTTATAAGATATTATCAAAAATATGTAAATTACTACCTTCCGTAAACTGTCAATTATAAAATCAATCTGTTTTTCATTTAATTTTCAATGGTAGTACTATTTTATTCAAATAAATCAAATATAGTTTCTTGGGATATAAAACAATTTCTTCAGCAAGATTCGTTTAAACTGCCAATAGGCAACTAATCATGTCTCCGAAAGCATTAAAAAAGAATGGAAATACGATATGGAATGTCATGAACGTTGCCAAACTTAAAAAAATCCATGATTCTTTTTTTTAAACAGTTCTTCGAAATGGCTAGTAGTTCTTTTGATCTCCTTTATTAATCTAGAATTATTTACTTGTCCCCTAAGTTATTGAAGAAAATTAAACAAATTTAATTGTAAAAATAGATAATTGTTGAAATAGCTTACCTTTTATTTCTTTATAATTTCTATAACGGTCAAGAACTCAGACGTGAGAAAACAGGCTTTTTACGACTTCTAAATAACAGGTATTCCTAAAAATATATAAAAGAACACATTTTAATTATCAAATTGCAAAATATCTATTATTGTGAGAACACACATATTCGCTATACAACTCTTAACGCCCTAAATGCAATAACTTAAATCCCCAAAGCTTCCACCAGTATAAAATAACAGAAACCATTAGCTGTAATATGTTATCCTTAATGTTCTCATTCCATGCATTAGTACCTGCGATATTTCAGACATATAAAGTAGAAATGCAGACAGTAAGCGATCAATGGCGACAGACAAAGGGAAATATCTCAAAAGTGAAAAAAAGATATGTGTCATCGAAGTCAATGCTTTCCAACTACCGTAATTGTCATCTGGTCTTTTTATTTATGTCATACCAAGCAATTTTTGTCTTGTATTGCAAAACACAAAAATGTTACGCCCGTGAAGCATAAGATTAAACTTTACATTTCTACGGAGTCCCTAAATCACTAATATTATATAAATATTTAATATTCCTAGCATTAGTTTGCTGCTAAATTTATCTGAAATAAGATATTGGACATCGAATAATTTTAAGACATTAAAACAGATTTGTATTTTCGAACTTGTGTTTAATATGTTCGAAAATTAATAAAAGGAAAACTTTTGAAATACAGACAATTGGGAGTACTCAGTAATTTGTAAGAATTTCAGTGCTCGCGAAAGTCGATTTGATGATAAATGATCTATGGCAAGAAAATTAAAATTAAGCTCATAGAAGGCTAAATAACTTTTTGATGATTTTGCTATAAAAACAATTATAATGTCCATCTTCCAAATTCCATTTCAGTTCTTATGCTTTGTCGGCTTTCTCCAGTATTTAAAATGCAATAAAACTTCTGAATAATGCCATCTCTGTTTTTATTATGTCTTTTTTTAGGAACATGATAGAAATTGGCGAAATAAGTAAATCATTTAAAAATATAAAGAAATGTTATTAACATTAGTTTAGCGAAATACAAGGACCGACTTAGAAGTTTAGGGGCCCAAGGCAAAATGAAGTTTTGGGGCCCCCAAATTTATGTATAAACACACAACATAAAATAACATCATTGTCTTTAATGCAAGCTTAAATCTTGCAAAAAAAACTTACATATTTTAAATTAATAAAGTTTTTTTTATTTCAGATGTGATATTTTTAATGTAAAATTATATAATTTAAATTATACTATGAATAAAGGAGAAGATTGGAAAATATTTAATAAAAAAATTTATAATTTTCATTTGAATACCTGAATAGATCAATAAGTACACAACCTCAAAAAAGTTTATCATTTCAAAATAAAAACATTTTAAATTATAAGTTGCCAATTACTGGCAAACCGTTTCTTTATGTGTTCAAATTTTGAATTAATGACGTTTAACGTGAGCTTCAACACCATATTCTAAAAAAATATCATCGATATTTTATCTCTTCAATATTTTTGTAGTTTCTAGGATAATTCTAACGCTAACCCAGAAACAAACAGCTCTGACCGGCACTGTGAACGCGGTCATATTAGCCGTTAATTAGACACAATAACAGATGTTAAAAAAATTAACAAATAAAACCTATTAATTAAAATAAAAATTCATTAGTTAGTTATTTTATTTGTAACTTCTTCACATTTTTTAAGCTTTTTAACCCTTTTTAGGGGCCCCTTTAAAGTGGGGGCCCTGGGCAAGTGCTCCAAAAGCCCCGACTTATGTTTTTTGTTTTAAGGAATTACAATGACCTTTCGTTACAACTACCTTTAATTACAATGAACCTTTCTTTTCAACGACCATCTCTCAGTTTTGCCGAAGCAGTCATGATATTAAGAGTCTACTGTAATTTTGAAATTCAAAGCTATACAAAGTCTTCTCTTTTCGATTAACAAATCAATTTACCGAGTCCTTTTCTATTTACATTTAACGAATTACAATGACCTCTGTTACAACGACCTTTCGTTACAACGAGATTTCATTACAATGACCTTTCATTACAACGACCATCCCTCAATGGCGCAGTAAGCTTTCACGATATTAAGTGAGTATATTGTGATTTTTAAATTCAAACTTATTTATTTTTACGATTAACAATTGCATCAGCCGAGCCCCATTCTCTTTATGCGTAACAAATAAATCAATATCGATTTAATTTATTTTTGAAGTCTCCTTATATTTTTAGTAAAATACTCACAAAAATCACCTTTGTAAAAACGATCACGGAGGTGAAAACACCTGCACTTTTTTTTTAGGGTACTCTTATAACTCCCATGCGGCCTCGATTCGCAATGGGAATCGGGAATTCAGTAAAGCTTCTCATTCAATTACACCCCCCCCCCCTGGACGAAGGAAAAAGGGCAGAAAATATTAAAAAAGAATAATAAAAAAAAACGAATTCTCGGGCAATTTCGATCTCAAACGGTGGACGCCGTCATCTTTTGCTCTCTCATCCGGAATCCCAACCACAATTCTGGCTTTTAAAGAACAAAAGATGGAAAGAAAAAAAAAACAGAACTCTGAATTGTTCAATAATTCCTGACTAGGTGGAGTGGAGACCCCCACCACGCAATGATAGATAATAATAAAAAAAGGTTAGTTACATTTATTTTCGCTTTTTTTTTTTTTTTTTTTGTACAGTTTGCGTTCGTTAGGAAATTAAATTGTTTTACAATGTGAATGTTAAAACTTTCAGTGATAAGTAAAATTACAAAATAAAATTAGTCAAATGAATATATAAATAAAATTTATTTTATATTATATAACTGGAAAGTTTGCATTGCTATTGTCAAACGCTATAACATTTCTGCAATTTAAAAGTATAATGCATGGAATTTTAAAAATACAATATTGGCATTTATGCTATTTAAAAAAGAAATATTGTACATATTTCTGAAACGAAATAAACCCAAAAATCATTATTTATCTGTAAAACTTAACTTTCTTAAGATTTGAATATGGAATATGCGTTATATAAACTATTATTCAATATATTATTCAAAATAGTAGTGCTGGAATGTCATGGGAGCTCTAGTATAATAGTCGCTTTAAATTATTTAGTTTAGAATCTCATTTAGTCATAATTACATATATCATACTAGCTTCAAAAGACAAGTTATTAACCTTCTAGTGGCATGCGGGTATCAAACTATTGTGACAAAATGTTTGAGAATAAATATATATTAATACACTAAACATATATGGAATACGCTTTAAACTAAGCTTAAAACAAACACTGATGTTTATGATCTATAACTGAAGTTAAATGTACGGAGACAAAGGATGTATATACACAACCTCCATCTGGCTTATATATACTTATCCAATAAAGAACGTTGTAACGCCTACAGCTATGGTCACAAAAGTGGTTTGTAATTATGGTAAAGTGACAGTGCGCTATACTATGAGACACCTTACATCGTCCCTTAGTGAACATTTACAAAGTTAGCATTCTTATCTATAAAATTACAATATATAAACGAAAATCCTCAATTATAAAGATGGATCGTTAATTTAGAACAGAAAGTCATAAGTCATCTTCCGAAGATGAATTCTATGAATAAATCGCGTACAATGCTCGTTTTTTTTTGTTTTTTACTTACACCTCCCTAACTCTCTTTTTACACCTACCAAAAAAGAAACTACTGAATTGCGCATTTCGTAAGATAACAGTGGAAATCGCGTACAAACAAACAAGCGATGTCATAACATTCATGTTTGATAGGCATTTTTCGTATTAAAATGTTGCTTCTCTACAACGTTATAATTGTCAATTTTCGTGTACTTCCCATAATTTCAAAGATAGGCACACAGAATCTGTAAATATTCACTAGAGGCGCTGCAAGCGGTCTCGTCATATAGCGCATAGTCACTTTGCAATACCTACACTGTAAAAAAAGGTACTTAAAAATGAGTACCTGAACCAAATCGTTTTCCTTTAAGTGTAATTGCATCGTAAATGAACAATGACGTACTTAAATTTAAATAACCGTACTTCCTCAAAAATGAACAATGTGATTTAATATATCTAATCTCAGCTTCTGTTCAAGCGAGCTTAATATAAGCAGAAAATACTTAAAATAGTTGTTCAGAAGATAGATTTCCACAATTGATGTCGATTACTTAAATAGAAACTGAATTTGTACAACTGAATTATCTTACTTCCCATTCATTTGGCACTCCTTTTTAACATTTCTACTGTTTATAACTTCTTCAAGTCGCCCTGGTAGTTTAAAGGATAAGGTTGTGGATTGAGGTGCCTGAGGATATGGGTTCGATTCCCAGTAAGTCCTGGTTGTAATTGTCGATATTTAGTGAAAGTGGTTTATAAAGGCAGCCTATGTAGGCAAGCATCTACTCCTTTATACTTAATATACTCATTTTTACTCATTTTTGAGAAATGTCTTCTTCAAAATTTAAATGTGTGTATTCGGAGCCATTATAATCATCGAATATATTCAAATATTAGTAAATTTTACTTATTTTCGATCCTATTTTTAAAACAGTGGAGACACCACTTTCATGACAATAGCTGTCGGTGTTCCAAAGTTAAATGAGGGGGAGAGAAAGGACTTAGTGGACACCCTGTATGTGTACCACTATTGTATGTTGCACAAGAAATTTGAGTATTCCCATCTTCCTTCACTGGAGAAAATGCTTCAATTAGACATGCTTGCACGTTCCAGTTGAAAATGAATGCAGATCTAAACATTTCAATAACGCATACAGACAGTTTGTACAATTGTTCCAGACGCGCTCAGATTAAGTATAAATCGGAGACTCGTCGTATTATATGTCTACTACTAGTAAAAGGGATTCTTGAAGGACGGAGACAGGTTGGATTATTGGAGCGACGTCTCCTTTAAGATTGACAAACTGGTCCCAACAGACTCACAAATCACAACAATAGCACGTAGAACGGTTATTCGTAATGAGACCAGCATTTGTATGTAATAGTTCGATTCTTAAGATGCTTATGAATCACACAGAACTTGCTTAGTGGAACAGTAATTCTTCATGAGACAAGGATTTGTATGGAATGATCAGCTAATCTTCTGATATTAGTTCGATTACATATACCTACGAAGTACCAGAAACACATGTTGGTCTGATGTACCTTCTTTAACCTGCTCGAGAGTATTCGATCCTTCAGATGCTTATGAATCACACAGAACCTGCTTAGTGGAACAGTAATTCTTCATGAGACCAGGATTTGTATGGAATGATCAGCTAATCTTCTGATATTAGTTCGATTACATATACCTACGAAGTACCAGAAACACATGTTGGTCTGATGTACCTTCTTTAACATGCTCGAGAGTATTCGATCCTTCAGATGCTTATGAATCACACAGAACCTGCTTAGTGGAACAGTAATTCTTCATGAGACCAGGATTTGTATGGAATGATCAGCTAATCTTCTGATATTAGTTCGATTACATATACCTACGAAGTATCAGAAACACATGTTGGTCTGATGTACCTTCTTTAAGCTGATCGAGAGTATTCGATCCTTCAGATGCTTATGAATCACACAGAACCTGCTTAGTGGAAAAGTAATTCGTAATGAGACCCGGATTTGTATGGCATGGTCAGCTAATATGCTGATATTAGTCCGATTACATATACCTATACAAAGTACCAGAAACAGAGGTTGGTCCAATGTACCTTCTTTAACATGCTCGAGAGTATTCGATCCTTTAGAAGCTTATGAATCACACAGAACCCACTTAGTGGAACAGTAATTCGTAATGAGACCAGGATTTGAATGGAATGGTCAGCTAATCTGCTAATAGTAGTCTGATTACGTACACCAATGATGGACCAGAAACACATGTTGATCAGATGTACCTTCATTAACATGCTCAAGAGTATTTTTCTTAAATTAGTTAAAGGGGTAAATGTCAATGCTGTGATTTATAGATACCGCTACATTCATCGTGGTGAATCCTTTTTAGAAAGATAAAATTTATCGTGTTCCAGCCAATATAATTTGTTGGATAGTTTTTTTTTAGACGACTTCCTAGTATTTTAGCAGCAAAGCTGGCAACTTCGATCGCAAGATCAATACAGTTTTACTTTTCTTTGCCAAGTCCATCAGTCGGGCTCGAACTCGCAATCCTCCGATTACTTGCCAAACGCCTTTATCCACGGGGTAACAAAAAAAAGAGACAAAGAAAGATAAATTAAATAGATACTTTTAAACTCCAAGATAATATCGATATAAAAATATATTTCATCAGGATAAGGCTAAAACAAATTCAACACATAAACCAATCTCACTTAAATTAAACAACCCCCACTCCAAGATCCCTACAAACACTCAATCTGTCGGACAAGTCAGCTTAACCCCACGGAAACACAAAAACCCAAGCAAAAAAGGAACTCCACATAACCCTCCCTTCATGCATTACATCATCCACTAACCTATTTCACGGAGAAACCTTAGTCATTTAAAAAAAAAAAAAAAAAAAAAAAAAAAAAAAAAGCACATTGCAAGAAACAATAATAACCATACAAAAAAGTCAAAAGGCAACCAAAAAAGGAAATCAATTCAGCAAGCCCCAGGTTTCACTTTTCAGAGAGAGAATAATCTTCTTAACTTTAAAAAGGAAACCTTAGGATTTCCATCAGGGCAGCAGATAGGCCGCATGGTGCCTTTGGACGGACTTAAAGCGTATCTGCCTCGAGGAAGGGAGATTACCAGCACACGGGAGGCTTCGGTTAATCCTGGAGAACGGATGGTGGAAGTTGGAGGGATTCAGGCCTAAGCTGATAGAATGATATGTAGAGGGGGGAAGGGAAAACAAATTAAAATCTAACCTCTGTCAGACGGACCCGACTTTGAAATTATTTATTTAGAATCATGCGAGGTAAATTGTTTTGGCTTGGTTGGAAAGGATGCCACGTAGTAGACAATGGAATTCTAAGTGATGGGACAGAATATTTTTGTAATGAAATTTCGATACAACAAATCATGTTTCAGTGTTTCGCGATAAGCATTTATTCCACTCAATGCTAGTGTTAATCAGTTATGAATCATTGAACTGATTTCTGAAGTCTGTAGAGTGATCGTGTAGTAACTGAAAAAGGAGGGATGAACTCACTGAAAGGATTTTTTGAAGTCACTAAATAGAATGTTGAAATCTCTGAACAGATTGTTGAAGTCCCTGAACATATTGCTTAAAGTCACTGAAAAGGTTGTTTAAGTCATTGAAAGGTTTGTTGAAGTCTATAGAAAGACAGCTGAAGTCACTGAACGAGTTGTTGAAGTCACTAAACATTTTGCAATCACTGAACATATTGTTGAAGTCATTAAACATATCACTAAACACATTGTTCGAATCACTGAACATATTGTTGAAGTCAGCAACTGAACCGATTGTTGAAGTCAGAAACTGAACCGATTGTTGAAGTCAGCAACTGAACAGATTGTTGAAGTCAGCAACTGAACCGATTGTTGAAGTCAGAAACTGAACAGATTGTTGAAGTCAGCAACTGAACTGATTGTTGAAGTCAGCAACTGAACTGATTGTTGAAGTCAGCAACTGAACCGATTGTAAATTCTCTTTCTTTTGAAACCGCATGTGTTAAGATCCATTGAGTACAAGGGCCGTAAAAGGGATCTTTACTACAGAAATAATATATATATGATAAATGAGGAGCTCCAGACAAGTGTAATATACCCCTACAGAACCAAACTCAAAATTCAAGTCTGTCCTCCCGCGTCACTTTAACTGCATTTTCGAATGTCTACACAACAAGCGCCTGTTAATGTCCCTGCAAATATATATTCGGGGTTAATTAACTGCCTAATCCCCTGGGGACAAAATTTAAATATTATGAGAGATCAGAAACTGGGCCTGCCAACGACAGCGATAGAGGTTGGGGGGGTAGACATAATACTTTGAAGGGCTTCTGTTTATTTTGAGACTTCCCTTCCATTCTCCAGTAATTAGGTTCGCGAACAACCTCTTAAGCGAGATTTTAAATGAGGCGTTTCAAAACCAAGAGTTGAAAGCATTAAAAGTTGTTGTTTTTTTCTCTCTGCGACTTTTCAGTTGAATTTGTGCGACAGAAATCGGGTAAGCGTTAAAATGTGATAGTGCAAATGTTTTGAGGCTTTTAAAAAGATCGTATTTTTGCTCGGGGAAATGGCTTTATTGTCTGGAGGGGGGGGGGGTGAAAAGGAATTAATTCGTTTAAATGAAAGCAGGGAAGAGAGGGACGAATATTGGTTTTAATATGAAGTAATGAAGAGAAAGGATGAAAGATTATATAATTTTGTGTCTGCTTTAATAGGTAAAAATCTAACACAATGTTTTTTAAGTAATAATATTTTCTTGGGGCATTTTAGATAACAGTATGCTTTGGATAGATTAGATAAGAACACTTAAGAACAGAAGAGTTGTCTAATATAACGACGAATAGTTAAAGAGAACCATAAGGTTTCTCATACATATTTAGTGATCTTGTTTTTTCATACACACTCATCTACTATTATAATTTCCTCAGTTTGACGAAATATTTAATCGGAGCATAAAGCAGGCGTCTATTTAGCCAAAAATTACAAAAGTTTCGCCAAATGTGACAATGCATTTTTAACAGTGTGGTTTCTCAAATCCACGAACTAATCTGCGATATTTTAATAATAAGTAATTAATAGAATTAACTTCAAAATTATTTCTTAAAAAAACAACTTTTTTTAATTAACTACCTTTCTATCCTTCATTTAGTAGGCAGACTGTGGAATTCTTGTAGTATAATACTTTCCATACGGTTTTAGTATTATATAAAACATGTAACGGATAGTAACACTTATGTACAGTTCGATAAATCCTCCTAAGATTACGGAAACGCTCAATTTTATCAAAATCGCAACTTTCCATTATGCAAATAGAATTAATTGATTCTAACTTTAAAAGCTTTTGTTCCCTTCCAAAAGTAGTTTTCTGGAAGCGCGGCTGATAAATCGCGTTCAAAGAATTAAATGCAATGTTCCGAAACTTATGTCAAAATAAATCATTAACCTTGTTTGAGCTGACGGTGAAGATAAATTAAGGTTTTTCTCTGCATTAAATGGATGCAATGAAACTAAATCGAATTGCATTTTCTGCATAATATTTTATTTTTTGGAATTGGTATGAAGATAATAATTTTTAAATGAAAAGTTTGAGTTGGTTTGGTTTGGTTTTGTTAATTAACGTCGCACTAGAGCTGCACAGTGGGCTATTGGCGACGGTTCGGGGTCAATCTCGAAGGAAAGACCCGGGAACACATACACATTCACACACACATTCATACATGCACCTCGTTATTTTAGAACCATGGTCAGATGACGAGGAAACACCTGAACTGGCATCCAACGCCTTCAATAGACGTCGGGCCTTTGGACCCCGATCAGATTTATCGTGCACCAGTCCCGTATACACGCCAGTATAATTTGTTGGATATTCTGAAAAGTTTGAGAGTTAATATGTTTTATTAAATCACCCGCTGTACCATTGTAGCTAGGTTACGAAGGGGAGGGGAATTAACGTCGCACTAGAACTACACAATATGCTATTGGCGACGGTTCGGTATTTATACTGAAGAAAAGACAAAGAAAACTGCCTCGTAATTTTGAACCATGGTCAGATGACGAGGATAAAACCTGAGCTGGCATCCCACTCTCCCAAACTTCCACATAAAAAAAAGCCATTAACTATTTTAACTATTCATAATTATTAATTTTTTTTCATTTCCATTATTCGTCTATATAAGCAATATTTCCCAATCCATGGATACATGGATACATGGATAGACAACCGAATTAAAAGTTAGTCATCTTTTAACAAAATGCACGTAACAAATCCAATTATCAGAATCACTTTGAGAAAAAAAAATCAACAAAATCTTCATTTTAAAAGTTTCGTATCTGTGAATGATATTATTTTTAATAGTCATTAAACTACATTACATACCAAAGCAAAATTCTTTTTTTTTGCTAAGAAATTACCTTTTTTTGTTAATGATCCATTACCGGATATTCGATTATCTGGACGGATCAGGTCCCAATTGATCCGGATAATTGAAGTTCTACTGACATTAATATCAACTACGTGTATTCAGATCCATATACTTTGCAACGCAGGATCACATAGCTAGATTCTAATATAATTAAATATGTATGTGTTGACAGCATCACAGAAACCGAATCCAAGGCCACTAACGTTTTTCGGAATAACTCAGGCATGACCTGTGGAAGTGCAAAAATGAAATGAGAAGGGAGAAAAGTAGAACCGCAAAAATGACTTTAGAATCGATTATTTTCTACCTTTTTTTTCTCTATCTTTTTGTATAACGAATAGCATTGGATTACAGATAAGGGATTTTCGAACGAAATGCAATTTTAAAGTATATTATTACTTGAAGTTTGATGGATAGTGTCAGGATCTGATTATGTTATTAAAACGTGAATTGAAACTCGAATTTAGGGATGATAACTTTCAATATTTTCTTTTTTCTTAATGCCTCAACAAATAGTTTTGCCGTTTATTTTAATTTAAAAGTAGGTTTATTTAGTTTTATCGTTTTAGTAAACAAAACGGGTTTAGACATCCATATTCTTTTTTGAAAACAATGGAACTAATTTGACAGTTTTGATGTATAAATGATTATTACAAAAATTATAACCAACTACAAACATAGATCGTCGACTGCTATATGTACAAAATTTTATGACTCGTAAGTTCAAAACTGGTTTTCTAAAATGTCGTGCTTTTTTATGCAGAACATTTATACACTTATCTTTTTTTATGTATGAGGATATCTATGTATATTAATGTATCTTCAACAACGCGGTATAATCTAAATATTCATAATGCAGTTATTTTAATGGGCACTAAACAATTTCTATTACTTCTACAACCTTTTCATTTGTCAAATTTATTTCTTTTTCAATATACTCATCCATTTACTTTAATTCTTTACTACAACGTAATGATATTTCTAATTTAATTATAATAATAAAAATAAATATATGTTTTAACGTATAATTGGTAAAAAATTTTACATAAATGTCAATTCTATTTAAACTTAATCCTTAAATACCAGTCATGTTTAATTTATTTTTAATTAATGTTATAAGAATTAAAGGAATTTTTTTTTAAATCTAATACTAATTATCTTCAAAATAATTTTTAATTTGTAACTTGAGAATCGCAACTCACTTTCAAAACAGTTCCAGAACCTCGAACCCTCAGTGCACTAGCCGAGCAACACAATTAGTTTGAATAGCAATCAAAGAGAAAAAAAATCACTAAAATTGTTTGTTTTTTTAAATTATATAACCGCGGAAAAGAAAATATATTAAAATAAATTTAGTCAGAAACCTTTACATAATAAATCCTGGTCTAATCTGAACATAACAAACACGATTCGGAAAATACCATTTCATTAACATTAAATAAAAAGTATATTTCCCCCACAAAATAACATTCCACTACCACCATACTAAACAACAAAGACACCAACCCTCTCCGATACATCACATCCAATAAAAATGCCACCTTTTCCAAGAACTCATACGACGCAGGTAAACTTCTGAGAACCCGATATCACCGTATCATTTCCACGAATTAGCTTAATCATAATATAAGACCGGTCGTGGGCACTAGAAGCACGTATCACATATGCCATCAATGAAGTATGCACCATCATTCCATATGCCCCACTTGATGCACATCGATCGACAATGGACCCACACAAGACATTCTTCACAGTCCCTACGATAGGAAGGGGGGGGGGGGCGAGATTGATTGTGCATATATAAATATACCAAACAAGGGAAAATCGATCGGTGTATTTAACGCTATGTTGTAAGAGCTGTTATTGGTGTTCGGTGTATGCAAGGATTATCATTGATTAGTTTGTGTTTAAGGTAGTCGTAAGGTAGATTTAATTTGAATCGATAACGCTTCTATTTTATAATGTGGGTTTGAGCCGTCTAGTTTCAAAATAAGATAAATCCATTTTCATGAATTTTATAGGGGGCGCCTGAAACGATTGACAGTCACATGTACTTTTGGATCTGAACCCGTGACTTTGAATGCATTTTGAGACTGGATGTAGGTTATTTTGGTCAATACCGATTTGCAAGGGGATGAAGAGCATTGAGAACTTGTGGAAAATATTTTTAAAAAACGATTTTGAGACAAATGTGGATCTGGTTTTGAATTAGATGGCTCGTTTGACAGTATATTTAGAAATAATAACTACTTTCGTGAGTTTTTTTTTTTATGAATAAAAAATTATTTTCTGATCCTTTATGGTCACAATTGAAGATAAAGTGATAAAACCGTTAATGATACCAAAATCTCATTTATCGATTTTTTTAATATAACCTAATTTGCATCTGGGCTACTCTTCGTATTTTAATTTAAAATAAAAAAATATATCACAACATACGAGATAAATTTGAAAAAGTAAAGTTTATGTAAAAAAATAAGATATAGCCAATTAAAATAGGGATCTTAAATGATTTTATCATAACCATAAGCATAAAACCATTAATTATAAATTATATCCATAAATTTATACTTATTGAATAATTCATTAGTTTATACTTATAAATATTGCTTCACGAGATGCTAAGTAATTTTTTATCATTTTTATTAAGTAGAGAATGGTCACAAAATGGGAATTCTTTAAATGCATCAAATATAGCTGTGTTGGCATAATAAAACATTATTCTTGCCCAACTACTCCGCTTATACCTTAAATAAGTTGTTTAGCTTTAGTAGTAACAAACAAAGTAGTTAAAGTATAGTAAAAATAATGTTTTATTATGCATACTTAAACAGCCAAACAATGACCATCGCTAAACGATTTGGGACCACCCTATATAAAATATGCTAGTTTTGACTACTCTAAACCAGGGCTCAAAATTACGACGATAAAAGTTGGCACATTTCAATTTTTATTTTCTTTGCTAAAATATTCCGCTTAGGCGTAATTTTAAAATAATTCTAATTGCTTAAGCGGAGCTGCCAAATGTTAAAATATTTTTGTAATCGTTAAAATTACTTTTGATTAAAATTATAAACATGTTTCCATTTGCTCCTTAAAAATCACCGTCCTGACAAAATTATTAAAAAGTATTAGAGCAATTATAGGAAATCAATGTTATAAATAAAAAAAATGACGACTAAATGTAAAATACGGTCGTCAAAACGAATTTTTTTACACAAATATAGACGTCAAACTGAAATTTTTAGGTGTCAAATACGACTAACGACCGTTAATTTCGAACCTTGCTTCTGTCAACTATAAACAGTCATACATCACTCTAATGTATTTATAATTTATACGTCATAAAATAAATCTACGAAATCTAAACGATAATATTATGTCCCGATCATTACTATCAAGTACAAATGTGCTTTATAAAATATCTATGGATTCCGATCTGCACCCTGGTGTAGAGAAAATGAACTGTCGGATTATAGGAAATCAACGTTATAAATAAAAAATAACGACTAAATGTAAAATTCGGTCGTCTAAATGAATTTTTTTTTACAAAAATATAGGCGTCAAACTGAAATATTTAGGTGTCAAATACGACTAACGAACGTTAATTTTGAACCTTGCTTCTGTCAACTATGAACAGTCAGTCTCAAGTATTTATAATTTATAGGACATAAAATAAATCTACGAAATCTAAACGATAATATTATATCCCGATAATTACTATCAAGTACAAATGTGCATTATAAAATATCTATGGATTCAGATCTGCACCATGGTGTAGAGAAAATGAACTGTCGGATTATAGGAAATCAACGTTATAAATAAAAAATAACGATTAAATGTAAAATACGGTCGTCAAAATGAATTTTTTTACAAAAATATAGGCGTCAAACTGAAATATTTAGGTGTCAAAAACAACTAACGACCGTTAATTTCGAACCTTGCGTCTGTCAACTATAAACAGACACACATCATTCTCAAGTATTTATGATTTATACGACATAAAATAAATCTACGAAATCTAAACGATAATATTATATCACGATCATTACCATCAAGTACAAATGTGCATTATAAAATATCTATGGATTCCGATCTGCACCCTGGTGTAGAGAAAATGAACTGTAAAATACGGTCGTCAAAACGAATATTTTTACAAAAATATAGACGTCAAACTGAAATTTTTAGGTGTCAAATACGACTAACGACGGCTAATTTCGAACCCTGCTTTTAACTATAAACAGACATAAATTATAAATTCCTGAGAATGCTGTATAAGACATAAAATAAATCTACGAAATATAAACGATAATATTATATCACGATCATTACTATCAAGTACAAATGTGCATTATAAAATATCTATGGATTCCGATCTGCACCCTGGTGTAGAGAAAATGAACTGTAAAATACGGTCGTCAAAACGAATATTTTTACAAAAATATAGACGTCGAACTGAAATTTTTAGGTGTCAAATACGACTAACGACCGTTAATTTCGAACCATGCTTCTGTCAACTATAAACAGTCATTCATCTCTCTCAAGTATTTATAATTTATACGACATAAAATAAATCTAAACGATAATATTATATCCCGATCATTACTATCAAGTACAAATGTGCATTATAAAATATCTATGGATTCCGAGCTGAACCCTGGTGTAGAGAAAACGAACTGTCGTCTCCAGAAGGAAAAGACAATACAAACAGCCCCCCCCCCCCCCCCTTCCACTTTCACGGCTGCCAAATTTGCCTAATTCCCCCAGGCGGTCCGAGCCACGGATGGAACTGAGTGGAGACCTAATGATATGCAAACATTTAAAAGGATTGCAAAGGGCGACCGTATTTGGCGCGCGCAAATAGAAAAGACTCGAATGGGCTCGGGCCAAGAGGAGATCGCCGAAAAATTCAGGAGACTGTCTGCTGCGGATGGTGGGAGTAGGAGGATGTTAATGTAGTCGGTTTCCGTGTGTGATTTGACTTCCATGAATAAGGAATGGGATGTGTTTAAGGGGATGTTTTTGGAATTGTGTTTTGTGTGTCGGATGACTGTGGGGGTAAGTATTAAAGTGACTTTGAGGTTTTGGCGAGTTTAGAAGAAATGGAGTAAGGCTTGAAACGTAATGTAGTATAAAGCGGTATTCAAATGACGGTCAATGTTATGTTTGGTATAGTGGGAAATAAATTGCACTTGTTGAAACTTAATGAAGTCATTGAAGTCATTAGTTAATGTTATTGCATAGGGTAAGGTGGGGGGGGGGGGGGGGGTAAATGGGTACTAATTTTTTTTAATTTAAATATTGAACTAAAAATGTTAAACTTATGTTTCTGATCTCGTTCTTTTTTTCTTAATTTTCTTCATTAATGAAGAATATTTTAACGAAAAATTACATTTTCTGGGTGTTATAATTCAATTCCAAATGTCGATTTGTTTAAGTATACAAAAAAGTGATAGTTTGATACATGAAAACTTCTATATTTAAACTAGAAATATCGAATTATTAACGAATATTCCTAGGATTGATATAGAATAGAGTCTTTTTAATACATTCCAATGAAGAACTTAGAAAAAATTCTAATTTATTTAGTTTTTGTTCTCTCAATGTTTTACAAAATGGGAAAAATATTTTTCCGAATTATTAATGTTAAAAAAAAATAAGGAATTTCTAAATGTTTAACAATCTTCGGCAAAAGTGCAATTATTCTACAAAATTAGGAATTTTAAAGATTATAAATGACGAGAAATAACTGCAATATATTTAACACTATTTATATGTTAATATAATGAAGTAACATACCTTTTCTTTTTTAAATAAATTATCTACAAAAGAACATATTTCGATACGAAAATGGCCGCCGTTTGCTTGTTTTATTCGAAGTTAAATATAATGTTTTAAATTTATAGATTTAAGATGAAATAATATTAAAAATTCTTTTTTTTTAGATTGACGGCATACAGTAACAACTAAATATTTTACATAAAATGTTAAAAGTTTGTGCGATTTCCATGAAAAAAAAAATTTGATTCCGAAATTCTCATAATTTCATGACAAATGGTTTATTAATTAAGCAAACAAACTCGTTTGCAGTTCTAAGAAATGTGAATTAAATGATAATCAGAAATATAAACTTAAATCAATATATCGATGTATTAATGCACAGAAGTGTTAAGTATTTTTTGGGGGAATTTGAGATTAAAATCTTATTTTAAATCCTCAAATAGTAAGCACAGTAGGTGAGAAACAATTTCATTGGCAGGAGCGAACCTTTGCACTCTCAGAAATACACATTTTTGAAAATTCCGCAATCGTCAAGGCAACTTTCGTTATATTTGACAATCATTTCGTCATTGAATCGCGTGACTTCTGACGAAACAAGAATTCTCAAATTTGGGACGGAAGTCATTTACTCGGATTTCTTTTCGGCCCTTTGCTGGGTCATCAGCTCGTGTTTGGTTCTTTACTTATATTGTCAGAATTCAATCGAGTCTTCTTGGCCGAGTGGATAGAGCATTAGGCTCTGGAACGAGAGGTCCGCGGTTCGAGTCAGATCGTCGATTTTTAATTATTATATTACTTAAAATCGTGTTCATGTTTTAACGAAATAAATTTCGTTCTTCAGACATGAAAATGTATTTTTAACCCTATAATGCATAATGTTTTTCTTTTTTAATGAAATATTTTTTTTTCTTCTTGATTGTGGTCCGCTGAAAAAATATACACAAAAAAATCCTAAGTGACTATTTAATTAAATAATTAATTAAAATCGTTGTGTAGCGTATATGCAACATCATGTGTAATTACTAAAATAATTTTCAAAAAGTATGAAAATATAGTTAAATACAATCTACATACCTCTGGTTAGCTAGGATTTTTTGTAGAGACACATTACACTTATAAATAATAAAAAAATCTTTGAAAAATTCACCTACACGAGTCAGTTTTAGAACAACAGACCTCGAAGCAACCGAGTGCCTTTATCAAAATCATTTTTATACAGAAAAGAGACCTCACGGCGGTTATAAGAACTAGGCACATTCAGGGACCGACTTACAAGCTTAGGGGCCCAGGGCTAAAGAATATTAGGGGACCCTCGATGTAACGAAAAATAAAACTGCTAAATTTATGCACAAGCACACAATACAAAATGACGTAATCAGTCAGCTTTAATGCAAATATATATATATATATTTTTTTTAAACTACTAATTTTCTTGTTTGAGAATTTGAATTAACGTTAATGATCATAATGATCAATTCTGCAACAGAGTTTTTTTCATACGTTTCTAGTTATGTTCTTTCTTCCGTTTTAGCTTTTTTTAGTTGAGCCAGATTAGTATGTTCTACCCATTTTATAGCTAGCAAATCCCTAATGATTACAACATTAGGAAATTTGGTATAGGAAATAAGTATCCGTAAATGACAAATCTACGTGCGATTAGTAAACACAACTTGTTTATGGTTTTGGACCTTGGCCATTAATTTAATTTTACTAGTGATCCAAAGCGCATATTTTTGAAAAACGCGATGCAAAAGGTGACATACATCATGAACGTGCTGAAAAGTGAAATTGATTTAATTGGGTAAAATAATATAAGTTTTGCAAGACAATTAACGATTGATTAAAAATTAAAATTGATTAAAATAAATGTAATTGATTTTTAAAAAATTCGTTAGTAAATTTATTTTTTACTTTTTTTCACATATATTTAGCATTAAATCATTTTGGGGGCCCCTTTAAAATGGGGGCCCTGGGCAAGTGCCCCAAATGCCCTCCCGTAAATCAGTCTCTGGGCACATTGTTCCCTACATGACCATACTATAAGAGTTAACATAAAACTCAATAGATGCAAAAAGCGGTCATTTTAAAGTGGTGTAGCATACTTTAAAATGACCACTTTTAATATACACTATGCACTAGGTGCGAAGATTGTTTTCTTTTCATTAAAATAACGCTACAAACGTTCAAGTAGCTGTCCTGAAAATTTGGTAAACTGTCACTTACCCCATCAGTACACTAAGGCATCGATTACGCCCAATAATATTCCACCAAAATATACTACAAGATCGTTATACATTTTAAAATATATTTACCAAAATATATATAATTTTACCAAATAGACTTCACCTCGCATAAGCATATGAAATAGCTTCACAAAAATAACGCTCAAAAAATAGATTTTCCTCACCTTTGTCATTACATTTCCCGCTCCCAGGCCCCACCAGCAGGATCATTAGCAGGCCCATTACGTCACAGGACTGACCTTGAAGGGCGAAGGCCTTGGATCACGTGATTCTATGACACGTTAGATATCAATTTTTTTTTCTCCTCTTTATTCTTTTATTAATATAGCCATTTCATATATTCGTTTCTTCTCGCTCTCTCGAAATACCGGCTTTTTTTTTATATCTTCATACTTTTTCCTTATTATCGGCAACACGAACGGCAGTTGTTTCTTGCAGGTCGGCTGCAGAGAGCCGTATACAGGTAAATTTATCGTGGGGATTAGGAAGAGGCCGTTGTCGTATCTTCCACCTTGCCCTGTGTGTAGATGTAAGCACGTTCGCTGCAAATGGATTGTTAGAGATAGCGTTGACATATACGAGTAAGAGGGAGTGAAAAACGAGCGTGATTTTTATTTTTGTGTGTGTGCTTCCTGGTGATTTCGGTTAACCGGATTTTTTTTTTTCGTTGGGGTGATAACGGGTCCGTTATGAAAAGGCTGGTAAATAACGGAGTGAAAGTATTTGAATTTGTTTTTTTTTATAGATAATTAGAAGATATTTCAAATTATTGGGGGGGGGGACTTGTAAAGTTCTCCGAGAAGTACAATAGCGGAAGCAGGTAAAATAGGTTAGACTGGATTATAAGACAAATAAAGATTTTTTTTAATAGAAATTGTAGTACGAGGTTTAGGTAATCTAAACAGCACGAGCCAACTATTTCCAAAACCAGAAAATTAAAACAATTTTTTTTTAATCTCTAAGGTGCAAATAAAGAATTTAGTATCACTGTGGAGGTCAATTTCAGCAATTTTTTTAATATAAAACCACGAGCGGCTTAAGGTCCAAGCGACACAAGCAGCCGATTGGAGCACCAAACTAAGAAAAATGCCATTTTTTCTTAAAAGTAAAAATGTAAAATATTTTAGTTGAAAATTTTTAGTATTGAATTGACATTTAATACTTAAATATAAAATATAAAATATATATATATATATATATATTACCGTTAAAAAAATCATATTAGCATTATTACTTTATTGTCGTCGATATTTTATTTTATAATAAAAGCTTGGACTTGATATTTTTGGGGTGTGTCCCCTTAGTGAAAACAATACCTATTTTCAATTGACATGCGTTTACCATGATTTGTAAATCGGGATAAACGCATAAAATAAAAAATATTTGTAGAAAATGTAACGCCAAACTCATATAGGTTTTTTAGATGACAAAATTACAAATCGCGACATGCATACAATAAAAAATATTTGTGAAAATTGGATATGTCACAAAAAATTCTTGAACCGACCCTGTATAAAACAAATACGTTTTATTGTTTAATTTCAATCACTCCATCGATCCCATTAATTTTTTTTTTCGTTGCCTGCATTCAAAATAAAAAAAAATACTTTTAACGTTGTCATTTACTTTATATTTTCGAGTAATTAAACAAAAGTGCGCATACGGCCTCAAGAATGCAAAAACTGTAATAATAATTCTTGATAATTCCAAAACATATTGCTTTAATATTACTCAGCATTCTATTTCATCATCTTTCATCATTCATCACCTTTATTTATTTTAATTTTTTAAAAAACTACGAGAAAGACCCATTTTGAGACGAGAAGGATATTCCTACTTTCACTACCCCCTAATAATACATTTTCTTCACATTCTTTTTTATCATAATTTAACAGAAAACTATATTGTTATGTAAATCATTTACTCCAAATATCAATACATTTATTTTTTACAAGCAATTAATCAGTTCCTTAAATAAATCAAACTAAAATAAAATATATTTAGAAATCCAAGACAGGAAATTAATTAGACTGCTTACCGAAAAAATAAAACTTATTTGCATTAATCCTCAACGGGTACGGCACGAGCAATTTAAAATGCCCAAATCGACCGACGCCATTATTAGTCTAGTGAGTAGCGTGACTTTGCCAGGTACGCAGATTGTTTACCCAATTTACTCCTATAATGAACAGTCCCAGAGAAGAGGCACACCACTCGAATACTAATTGCTTCAAAACAATCCGAAAATTCCCCCCCAGGAAAGAATGCTTAAAAGGGGTGTTATTTAAAAAAAATAAAAAAAAGAACACCGAATTTTCCACAAAACCCCTTTCATCCCCACTTCATTTTCCAAGGATTTGATGCCGAAAACTCAATTTGCATTGCGTCAACATCACCAAGCCGCCATTGTGGCTCGCAAACTGGATATGCTCCAGCGACAGATAAAAACGTGACCAGATTCCGTAGACGACTTTTAATAACGGAATCCAGTGCGCATGCGTGCGTCCCAAGTGGCTTCGTAACAACGCCATGTGTTCTAACGAGGTGGTGACTCAATAATGGCCCTTATATCTTCTGGTCTGATGTCCCTTGGCTGATTTGCATTCGAATGCGGTCCAAAGTTCTCTTCCTTGAGGGCGATGTATTAAAGCCCGATGTGCATAATCATTTCAGGAAAGGTTCTTATTTGATGTACAAAGAACGTCATAAAATCGTTCAGTCAAAGTCAAGCATAGCGATCTTTGATTGGGATGCATATCTTCCTAGAACTCAGATCAGGTGAATGTTCGGTTAAACGGTAAAAAAGATAGTAAAAAGTCGCAACCTAAAGCGAGGTTCAGACGTGAATTTATTTTCTGTCTAAAAGCTGATAATTTATCCGAAGAAACATGCTGAACGTTTACACCAGAAACGATTTTGTTATGGAGAAGCATTCTATAACTCCCGCCCTTCTAAAGTTACAGCAATCGGTTAGTAATTTTAATGATAAGAATAACTTCCAACAACTGTCTGAGTAAACGAGCTTTTACAATTGAATATATGTGCCCTCAAGTTTCCAAAAAATATATCCCTTTTGACAAATTTGTCAAGGTAAAAAATACTAATTTTATTATTAATGGAAGAATTTTTATATTTTATTTACAAATTCGTATTAGATACATAGGTCTTAACCAAATTTTATCTCTCTATAAGTATTACTTTGAGATAAATTTTTTTTAATCTATCTAGATTTGCAACCAAGCTATAGAGATTTATCTAGTTTTGCAACTCGTTACTGCACTGCGGATTGGTACACAGTAGCCTACGTGCATCATGATCTATTTGTGCTTTTGAAACCGATTTCTTTACTTATCTGGTATTGCGATCAACTACTTTTCAAACAGTAAAATGAATATTATCTAGCTGTTTTGGAATGTTATAACTTCGCCTACTGACAGATCTGTAGAAAACCTAAAAAATAAATGTCATAATCTTTAAATCGAAAGAAGAAAAGTTATCTGATTTTGAAACTGGATGGCTCATAAAACAAAATAGGGCGGCATTATACAGTCAATATCTACTGCATAATGAGGATTTTCCAAAAAATGTATTCAAATTTCTGACGTTTTAATAAAAAATAGAGGAAAATTTTTAAAAAATTTAAATATATTAAATTATGTATTTTTAATATATACCTTAAATACATTATAGAGAACCAATAACAAATAAACCCACAATTATATATTTTATATAAATGATTAATAACGTTCTACAAATCTTTACACTGATACACGCCAGCAAAAAAAGTAAGCACGAAACCTTCATTAAAATTTTCAAATTGAAGGTTTTATAAAGGATATTGAGACAAAAAAAATGCATTTTTTTTTAAAGTTTTTAATTTTCCTGCATAAAACCTTTAAAATATCTGCATTTTCCCTTCATGATTAAAAATTCAAGCTTTTTTGCAGGTTTTTATAGTTTTTAAGAAGGATATTGTTAATTTTACCTTTAATTTTATAGATCTTCAAAAAAACTGCAGTTTTTCTGCATGAAACCTTCAATTTCAAAATTTTGATGACGGTTTTATGCTGACTTTTTTTGCTGGGCGGCTTTCAGAGAAAGGTTTCGCAGATATCACTTCAAATCAATAGCATAATTAAAGCTTTAAAACAGATTGACTTAAAAATAGCCTATAATTATCCAATGTTTTAATTTTTTTAATAAAAAAAATTATAAGTATAAATGGAAAACTCTACAGTACATCAAAATGTATTTAAAAATAATCAATTACATTTATCAAAAGGTTAATTCATAAAACTAATATAAGGCATAATCTGAATAAAAATTTTATTACGCTTGTTTAAACAACAAATAAAACTGCTTTGCTACAGTAAAAAAAAGAGTGGACGGCGATTAAAGATTAACATGGTCTTTTGAATTGTTAATTGAATCACAGCAACAACAAAAAAACCCATTAAAAAAATTATTCAATTTTCAAAAAAATATCCTTGCAAACTCAAAGGCAAGGCGGAACGGAAATGAAGGAACGAGCAATTAACTGAACCTATCACCAAGAAAATGTTATGAATTAATTCTACAACAGGATACAAAAGAAACAAGGTTTTCGCTTCATATGCAAAATAGTTGAATTTTTTTCTGCATCCACTTCTTTTTGTGAAATGAAGTATTCTTGCGTGCTCACTGAGCATACGCATGGCGAAGCGAGTTTTTAAAGAGAACACAATGTTGCGTGCTTTTATTTTAAGGCCCTTTAAAATTCTCTTCTTTTACCTCTCTTGCTGTTTTTTGCGCTTCTATCAACGCGAAGAGGGAGCAAGTTTCTTGATATTTTATTAATTCACTTTGTATCTTTTCTGAGGGAGGGTTTTCTTTTTTTAATATTTTTTTTTTCGTCTCTAGTCTAATTTCTGCTTGGTCGCACGCTTGTGCAAAAAGAGCAATTAATTTAAATAATCACAATGTAACAATAAATTTTATCGAGGTAATTACGGAAACAATGTCGGTAAATTGAATTTATTTTTACCTATTTTAATATTATTAAGGAAGGTACAAACCCCAAATATTTTTTTAATAAAACGATGCTATACATGTTTAAATATTTTAGCAGACGTGTACAAAATTTTAAAAACAACAGAACATATGTTTGTTTTACATGTTTATATACCATTTATCCTTTGCGTAGGGCTACCAGACGTCCCGGTTTTACGCCCTTGTCCTCAAGTCCCGGAATTTCTCGTCATTCATACATATCAGCCCGGGTTACAGACGCCCTAAAAGCCAGTATTTCTTTTGAAAATCCTTATTGCCAGTGTAAAAATACCTATTAATTGCTGGTGCGATTGACTGTCCCAGCTCTCTCCCCCTAACCTAGCCGAACTAGATTCGTCTGTCATTCTATTTCAAAACATTGTCTTTATAAAATTCGTTTCCGAAAATAATGACTCACAAGCGCATATAGAATAGAAAATTGATAAAAATAGCTATCATTAGATTTTTTTTTTTAAATAACTAAAGGTCTTCTCATCTATTGGTTTCTCATCTACTCGATTCAGAAAAGTAATATCAGGTGAATAATTATTAATGAAGATAGAAGCATTTCAAATAATTAACATTTTTAGAATTTTTTTCCCATTGCTTCTTTACAAGAGAAATATAAAACCATAACTAACTAAAGGTAAACTTCAGAAAAATATTGCCAATTTAACTTGATCCGGTATTTCATGAGATTCTACCTCTGCAAAGATTTTACTTTATTATAATCGAAAAATATTTGTAAGTGTTGAAAATAACGTCACAATTAAACATTTGTAATTTAGATTTGATTGCTTTAATTAAATCAAACTTGACAATAACTGTCTTGTTAACACCTTGCAGTTTAAAATTATCATTTCATTTAAATGTAAGCACAAATCGGTAAAACACATTAATTCGGAAAGCTATTGGACGAAATGATATCACTTCACTGTTAAAAATAAGTACTGAAAAATAAGTAAATTGTACTCATCTTTGAGTACATTCGATGCTTATCATAGCTCAGAGAACAGGTTTCATTTTTAAAACGACATACTCAAACATGAGTAAAAAATTTTAAAAAATGCAATTGCTTGCCTACATAGGCTGTCTTCTTAAATCACTTTCAATAAATATCGACAGTTACAATCAAGACTTACCGAAAATCGAACCCAGATCCTCATGAAATGCAGTTTATTGCCTCATCCGTTGTACTAACAGGGCGACTTGGAAGAAATTAAAACAGAAGAAATGTTAAAAAGGCGTGCCAAAAGAATGAGAAGTAGGAAAATTGGAAAACCATCTTCTGAGCAACTATTTTAAGTGTGTCGGATCGCTTTGTTCAGATGACTTGAACAGAAGCTAAGATTAGCAATATTACATCAAACTGCTCATTTATGAGAAAGTACGATTAGTTAAATTTGAGTACGTCATCGCTCATTGACGACGTAATTGTACCCAAAGAAAAACGAGTATGTTCAGGTACTCATTTTTAAGTACTTTTTTACAGGGTTGTAAATCGTTCACGTCCCAGCAAAATTTTCGTACGTGCCATCTTCTGGCCCGCGTACCATAGGTTCGCCACCACTTCTATAGGATATTAATTATCTTCCAACGTTAAATTTCCAAAAAGAGTTTGTTTTTTTACTCTGATTATTCTAACCTGTTATTTTGGCTACTTCAAAGTAAATACCATTTTGTAAACCTTGGCCCAATTCCAAATGAGCTGTGGATATTCATAAATCCATTTTCCAATATTCAATTGCACTTCTTTTCATTTACACAAAACACACACACTCGCTTAAAAAAAAGAGGTCCGCCCCTCTGATGATAAAAAACAGGTACTGCGAGTAATAAATCTTTATTAACGCGTCGTTCTTGTGTGCAGTCGCTTATTTGAGAAGGAAATAAACCCTTGTCAGTCAAGAGAAGTGTGTCAGAGTCGTCAAAACCATTCAATCAAGGTAATAAGGACGCCGGTTGATATAAAAAAAAATGTGGAAATAAACTATTCGATTTCCAAATTATAACAAACTTCCTTAAAGAGAATTTGGAAAGGTTTTAGGAACGATAGGTCAAGGTAAATTGGAAAGGGAAACTTCTAATTGAAATTGACACCAAATTTGGAGTCTGTTTAATATTTATTATTCATTTATTATTATTAATAATAATAATATTATATTATTACAGGGTGGCAACAACATTCTTGAAAAAACATTCCCTGATTTCTATGATGGTATCACAAAAATGTCCCTGATTTTACAATTACATTAAGAAATGTTGCAACACATGCTTTGTATAGAAACAAAGTATCCACTCTACAATAATACTATAAATATATTGCATTATAAATGAAAAATTATAAGCAATACTTATTTACAATTAAAATAATGATGTATGGATACAACACAAATTATGCAATTGCGACAGGCATAATAGTAATTAAACATGTTCTCTAGAAGCAGATAATGCAAAAAAAAAAAAATTTCAAATAATTTCTTTTGTAGATAATTTTAAATGTTGTATATATTTCATATTCCAGTCTGCAATAAATCCCATATTCATTATCTCCTCACATGTTGCTTACAATCTAATTGCTTACAATCTAAAGTCCTACACACTTTGCTTTTGTTTCTCCCTCCAGCAGTGGTTCACGTTTTTAAAAAAATAAAACTGAAAAAATGAAAATGTGCATAACCACGTTTTTTTTTTTTTAAGTTCTTTCAGAACTAAAAAGATAGATTGACAATTAAAATACCCAGAATGGAGGGCGTAATAGACGATAATAGTCGTTTTAATGATGCAAATTTGTTAAATTCCCTGATTTTTTTGTGAAATTTTGACGATTTCTCTGACTTTTCCCTGATATGTCCAGAATTGAAAATGTTCATGATAATTCCCTGATTTCCCGGTTTTCAGGTTATGTTGCCACCCTGTATTATATCATTATTATTATTATATTAATATGCTAATATATTTAAGATGTCTAGTTTCAAACTCAAATAGATCCATATTTTCGCAGTTTTTTTTATATATTATTTTTTACAAGTTCTCAATGCACTACATCCCCTTGCAAAGCGATATTGAATCCAGTCTAAAAATGCATTCAAAGTTACGCGTTTAGATCCAAAAGTACGTGGATGTCAATCGTTTTTTGCATCTCCTGTAAAATTGATAAAAATGGATCTATCTGGTTTTGAAACTAGACGGTTCATTTATTTTCTGATATTATTTTATATTATGATATTTACGTTGGTATTACGGTAAAGTTTAACATTGCTTATGTTGTTCTTCAGAAATTTTCTTTATACAAAATATATTTTTATATAAGTGTTCAATTTTTAAAATGAACAGATCTATGATCTATAACTATTCCATTCAAAGAATTCAAGAACCTGTTTAATTCAAAGAATGAATTCAAAGATTAGTTTAGATGAATCCCGGTGGATTTCAAAGAACTACTATCTAATAATTTAGTTTTTCATTTAAGTTTAGTTTTTCAAGTAAATAATAGAGATATATTAAATATAATTTATATCACAGTATGTTATCACTAAATAAAATCTTTTACCGTGAAAAATTTTATATTTGCGACCTTAGCATTTCCTTCAAAACTAAGAAAATAAACAATCGGCATCACATTAACCTATTCAAATAAAGAGTAAATGAAAACAACTCATGTCAATCATTCTACTCTAAATAATTCGTTTTCCAGATCTCAATGTGATTTTTTAAAACGTGTTTCCTTGCCCCACGCCAGCATCGAACAGCATCGCTGGAAGTCTACGAAGGGAGACCATTTCATGCTCTGTGCACACGCTTTCTAGTCAAAATCAACGACACAATGGCCCAAACTCGGCACGTTGTTTATGAGGGGATCAACTGCCTGCGAATAGAGAGAGTGAGAAGGCACGTTACGACAATCAGCATCGGATGAAGGGAGATAGCAAACAGGTGGAGAACAATTTTGAACATCAACACTATTTCACGAATTAACCGTACAACAATTATAACATCAACATTATTTCATCAATTATAACATCAACATTATTTTATCAAATATAACAACAACATTATTTCATCAATTATAACAACGTTATTTCATCAATTAACCGTACAACAACTATAACATCAACATTATTTCAGCAATTAACCGTACAACAATTATAACATCAACATTATTCCATCAATTAACCGTACAATAATTATAACATCAACGTTATTTCAATTCGACATCCTCATCGATGAGCAACTTTTTTAGATATTTATTAAATCATTCATTATTTTCGACAACAAAATCTATTTCATTTATTTAAAACACATTCAAATACAAACTTTTTATTAGTTCATGATAAAAATACAAGTACCACGGCAAAATAAAAGATGTCAAAGTAAAAGTAAATGCATAAATTACTGATATATTAAAATGTGTAAATAATAATATTCAAAATTGAGATTCATTGCAGATGTATCGTTCTTTTAAACCGTATAACAATAGACCAAAGTGCTATAATTGTTTTCCATGTGAGGTTTTGTTTTTATTATTTTTTTTCTTTGTAAAATATCAAGTCAAGAGTGAATTACGAATAAAAAACTTTTTTTTAATAATAAATGACCTTTCTTCGTAAATATTTGTATAAAATCCATCTTTGTAAATAAACTATTCAATTTTATAATATCTTATTTTATCGATCTAGATAAATATCTTTAATTGATTGTTACTACACATTTTTTTTTCTTGAGTTTGCAATCTCTCTACACGTGGGTGCCGTGGGTGCAAGAACAAGGCAGCTCCTGTTTTCAAAATTGTGCGTGAATCGAACCCACATCTTCAGGCACCGCAGCCCAGTGCCCTTATCCGTTGTACTACCAGGACGACGTGAAGAAGTTATAAACAGAAGTAATGTTAAAAAGGTGTGCCAAAAGAATGAGAAGCAAGATAATTGAATTGTAATAACTCAGTTTCCATTTAAGCAATCGACATCAAATAAAGTGGAAAACCATCTTATGAACAAATATTTTAAGTGTGTCAAGTCACTTTGTTAAGATGACTTGAACAGAAGCTGATATTATCAATATTAAATCACAATACCCATTTTTGTGAAAGTACGGTTGCTTAAATTTGAGTACGTCATATCTCACTTAAGATGCAATTGTACTCAAAGAAAATCGAGTATGTTCAGGTACTCGTTTTTAAGTACCTTTTTTTACAGTGTAGATATTGTAATAAATTACATTAGATTAGGTTAACTGGACGAAGTTACTCCAATGCCAACAGTAAATGCAATATTTTCGCTTAAAAACGCGGAAAACGGATGCACAATTAAGAGATCAAACACTTATTTTAACACAAGATTTTAAAAGAGGCTGCTATTTACCCAACTCCCAGTGGTACAGAGCAGATATTTTTCAACACAATAACTTCGGAATTAGACATTTCCCCCAAGGAGGTTAAGCGTAGATGTTTTCTCAAGTTTTCTTTTTTTTTAAAAAAAACTTAGTGCCACCAAAAAACTAAATGCGTCTGAAACATATAAAAATATATAAAAAAAATAAAGAATTGCGAAACTCGCTGGGTCGGAAATTCCAATTTCTACTTCCACGCCAAATTGCGAAGTGATAAAAAGTAGAGGGGCAAAAATAAAATAGATGTGATGTAGTTTATTGCCGGGGGCTGAGAAATGCACTCTACTAATTTTATCTTCTGAGTACTTTTACTTATATTGCTATATACATTAAACGATATTTCTTGTTGGATGCAGTGGAGAAATTATGGTGGTTCTGAAAGCTTTTATTGCAGTTCTTGATTATTAGTATATATAATTAAATTTATTTTAGTTCGTTAGGCATTCAAGAATTTACCTCAATCAATAATGAAATGTAACAAGGGAATCCACACATTTCCTATGAGAGGTGATAAGAAAAAAAAAATTAAGAGAAATATCGTTATGTAAAGTTAACTGCATTCTTTTTAACTTAGTAACACTCTTCAAAGTTCCTAAAATAAATCAAAACTGTTCTCAAACTCATAAGTTTAATTTCAGTTTTTAAAGTACCCAGCTAAAAAATTGAACAAAGAAAAAAATGTAACAAAAATTTTGATAATGCAGATTTTAAAGCACGCTAAAGCTTTGAATTAGAAATTGGGAACTGTAATTTAGGTATCATATTGAAAAGTTCAAAAATGAATAAATAAAATGCGTTCCAAATTGCAGTTTTTAGCAAAATTAAACATAACATTTTTTTCAGAATTTTTATTTGGATAGTCTTATGATGACTTTCCCATTCGGGTAACATTTTTGCAGGTTTTGTAATATAAATTAGCAATATTAAAACGACTTTATGTCTAGCAGATTCTATCGTTGATAAAACGAGTGAACACATTCTTTCTTTACTATACTGATCCTAAATCGTAACCTAATAATATATTATTTACAAACAAGGAATGATTTTAATTGATGTGATAGAACTAAGGTATGGTTTTTTAAAATAATTTATATTATGCAGAAACCTCTACTGTAACATTCTCTAAATAGTATAGGAAGACAGAGCTCCATAACTATTGAAAAAATGAACTCTTTTGGTCAAAGAACCTGCATGATAATTTTAAATTGTCAATTTTGAGGAAATTAATCATATATTTTTCAATCTCACTTTAGCATTCGTCGCCTCTCTGAGACAGTTTTGAAATGAATACATTCTTTACCGATCTTCAGCATGACAAAGTGTCCATGTATGCCATAATTGTCTCGTACGAATAGGATATGAAGAAAGAAGAATGATAGATAGAAGGTAGAAGAGCAAAAATAAAGTAGATGTCATGTAATTTATGGCCGGAGGCCGACTCTACTAGTTCTATCTTCTGAGTATTCCGATCTGGACCATTTTTATAATTCAATAAACCTGCATACATTTGTGATATAACAGGTTATCTTAATTTTGGTATAAATTATTTATGTTAAATCTTCGATAATACTTAACACTAACCAGAAAGAATGCAGGTACTTAGCTTGTTACCATTCTCGTTATAATTATGTTATTCTATTGCGTTGCAAATGAAGTCGTTTGCGGCTAGTATCGGAAACTGAAATCAGATAAAGCCTTAAAGCCATTCAGATATTGAATATAACCACAACGAATGCAAATTGGGCGGTCCAAATTGAAAGGTAATTACTGGTTGGAATAATTTAGACTTCGTTTAAGCCTACTCAATTAAAACAACGTTACATGTATTAAGTACTGCAATTTTACAACTGGTTGCGGTAATAACTTATGTAATTTTGATACACGTTTAAATACTATATAATCTACTTTTATAGTTTATGATTTGTTTAAAATAAAGCAGAAATGTTGGTTGCATTTACTTTCTATATAACAGATCATATTTGAAACTATAATACCCATTGTAATGAACATTAGAAAAACTCTCAAACTTCATTTATTTGAAAAAATATGTAATGTTGTGGTGTTTCTTCGATAGCATGTTGCTTCCTCACACGTAATTTTATAAAAGTTTCACCTTTAACTTAAAAAAAAAAAACTTTTACAAATAAGTATACTATTTAAATGAAAATGCACTCATCGTATTCTTCATACATTTCTTTAAAAATAAGTTATTTTTTTAAAGCTCTGATATTTAGTTTCTTAGATTTGAAATAAGTTTTAAGAGAGGAATGTTTGTATAAGGATGAACTTGACAACAGAGGCAGATACAATTTACAATAGAAAAATCAAATGTAAAAATGAGGTACAACTATAAAAAGTTTTTAGATTAAAAAAATATTCTTAAATAACCTAGTTTTTTTGTATTTTTTTGTAAATTAATTAAAACTCATTATTAATTTTGATTTTAGACAAAACAAGCTGCCAAAAAAATTATTTCACAAAAATTCAACTCAACAATTCGATTTCAAAATATATTTCCAAAGAAGTAGATATTATTTGTTGTGTAGGGTCGTTTAAACGATTATAATGGTCAACAATGAAATTGCTTCTTAAATGAAAGAACTCAATCCTGATTGATGTCAACGTGCTGAACATTAATATCACTTTTAAAAAAATTGATTGGACATCGTTGCGTATATATAGATGTTGCTGCACAGAAAAAAGACATCAGAAAAGAAAAGAAAGAAAAAGAATATGATTTGTATTTCAGTTGCAGGATAGGCGACCAGCACAAAGACTGGTCGCCACATGTATGTTGCCGCACTTTTCCAGTAAATATTTCATAGCGGCTAATGACAAAATAAAGGAAATGTCATTTGCTGTGCCCATGATTTAAAGCAACCGACCAATCACGTTGATGACTTATTTCTGCATGATATCACCAGTTTCTGGAGGAGTCATCAAGAAAAAGAAGTAGACAGTTGAATACCCTAACATACCATCTGCTCTGAGTCCTGTCTCGCATGACATATATACATTTTTTCTCAATGTAGCCGATTCAGCTTTTACTTTGTCATTTTCGTATTCAGCACATTGAAATAATTAGGAAATGACTAATTTCCTCTCTGAAACAGAATGTTTTTGTGAAAATTTGTCGTCCCGTATTATTAGTCATTTTATTCTAATTGGCCGCTAAAACAATAAATATTAACAAAACCAAAATTGTTAAGTAAAAATAAAAATATTGGCCGCTAAAACAATAAATATTAACAAAACCAAAATTCCAAAGTAAAAAGAAAAATTTCGGCCGCTAAATCAGACACAATTAATAAATATTAATAAACCCAAATCGCAAAGTAAAATATAAAACCTAATAAATTTACATTAAACATCTGCCAACTCGAAACAATACCGACTGTTACAATGTTACATACATGAAAGTACCACGACAACAACCGACGGCAAGTTCAAGACACCCGGCTACCCAGAACACAGCGCAAAATCCTGTAATTCTCCACAGACACACGCTAAATGCCAACCCGGGCGACCTCAGTCGGACAATCGGAACAGATTTACGGCCACGCCTGTCGACCCAATCGATTTCGGGAAATAAGGATATCCCCCACCAAGAAGAACGTTTATTCCACCTTCCACCATTTGAATAAACGCGGGAAAAGAAGATGGACGCCGCGTTCGATTGTGGAGGACGGAGGGAAAAATGGCAGGGCGTTGGGACATGCCAGCTGAATTATACATGGCGTCGTCTTGCCATTTGGGCAGTGGTGGCGACAGGAATTGCCCGACGGGGGGGCTGGCCTTCCCCGACAGGGGGGCTAATATCCTCTACGTAAATATTTCTTATAAAATTATTTTATAGTAAAAAAATCAATCGGATGTGGCTGTATCGGAACACGTCCAGAATGATTATGGTTGCCAACAGAAACCTCTGAAGCAAAAGGAAGACAAATTGTTCCGTCTGATGCAGCGTGTTCCGTCTTATGCAGCGCGTTCCATCCACGCAATATGTGTGCTTTGCTTTTACTAAATTTTAGACGCATCGGCTCCGAATTTCCTATCGGACTAGAACCAATTTAAGTAAATAGTAATATTTGATCAACCAATAAAAAACGAAGTAGGGTAGGGTTCCTTTCTCTCTCTCTGATCCCCTAAATTACAAAGAAAAGAGTATTGGGGTGTACGAAAAACTTTCATTTTACTGCTTGACCTTGGCAAAGAATTGGAAACCGCTTGCCTGCGGGATGACGCGGGAATAGGTTTTACAAGGGAGCTGCTTAACTTTATCTGGTGGATCAAGCGACCGCTTAGGCCGCCAGACTAAAGAGGGCGCCAAATTGTAGTAGACAATGTTTGTACTTTACTAATGACTATTTCATTTTTTTTTTAAATATATATTTGTACACTGCATAGATAATTTGTAAGTTTACATATTAATTTCTTACCGAAATGTTCAGCCATTATGTTATTTTTAAGTGTATGATTTAAAACATTGAAAAAAATAAACTGTCTGACTGTCTACAAAAAAATTATACCTACTTTGGCTAAAAAAATTATTTGGCCATCCCCGTATTCAATGGCCATTCAAGGAATTTTTGTGACACAACCGAACATGATTTTGGTCTCCAATTTGCCTAAATCATATTGTCTAAATTTGTGTTACTAAAATATTTTATTAGTTTTACTAAACGTGCCAAACGGCACTACTTCTATCAAGAATGCTGTTTCCATACAATAAAATAAAACTTAAGATATGGTTGGTTGGTTGGTTGGTTTGTTAATTAACGTCGCACTAGAGCTGCACAGTGGGCTATTGGCGACGGTTCGGGGTCAATCTCGAAGGAAAGACCCGTCTTAAGATATACAATCCTCTATAAAATAAGTTGACTTGTTAATACAGTAATAAAATAACGTTAAAGAAAATTACTTAAGTGTAATATATGTTTTAATTACGATTCGGGATCATTTCGAAAGAAAGACCCAGGAACACTGTCCAGTATTTCTGAACCATAGTCAGATGACGAGTTCAACACCTAATCTGGTACCCGACGCAATTTCAATAAGCGTCAGAACATACGATCAGATAAGGGATCAGGACATACGATCAATGATCACGATCAGATTTAACATACACCAATATCCCTTATATTATATTTTTTGGTTGGCCAATATTTTTTGGTTGCGAAAGGAACGAATTTGACAACTCTCTGATAACCAAATTGCTGTATATGTCGCTTCCCAAGCATGCATGTTCAGTATCAAAATCGCACTCATCGGTTCGAGCCTCTAAATATTTAGCAACGATAGGCATTTGGTGTCGAGATTTCGGTGTGTCGGGATTTTATCTAATAAGATAAAATCTAAGACCTAGATCCATTTCGTTAAAAAAATTAAATTTGATTCAATGTTTCAAAAATATTTGGTCTTGATAATTAAAATAACACTTTTCCCCCGACGAACTTCATAATTTTTGCCCGACGGGGGGGGCTTGCCTTGCCCGACAGGGGGGCTACAGCCCCCCCCAGCACCCCCAGTGGCGCCACCTCTGCATTTGGGGGTGTCTTTTTTTTATATTGTAGGATTACCTTTTCCAGGATGTTTGGTTGGACTAGATGGCAGATTTGGGAATGATCCATAAAAGGCCCGGAATGGCCGGAGAGTGTGTGGAATGAGTTTTGATGCGTATTCCAAACATGGAAGATTTTATATGGAGGTTTTATATGTAATAAAGGACAAAATAATAGTTGGTACTCTCTGGTTCTGCTGGCCAGGGATTATTCTGAGACAAATGTACGACTGCCCGATTTCTTTTTACCTGTCACTCCACTTGACGAAATATCTCAACCTTAAGGCCATATTTACGATATTGGGATCTTTTTTTTTAATTATCAGTACACACCTCCAATGCCTTGAACTTTTTAATTTTCTATTTATGGTTTATTGCTACCTATTTTTAATTTGCAACTATTTATACTGAATTTATGACTGCCCAATTATACTTGGAATGACAGAATAGACCGTGCTGTTGACAATCTTATTAATAAAATTAAATGGTTGCGGGGACTTGTTTAATCAGGCAGTAAATTCGTAAATTTAAACGTTTTAAACTTTATCTGGTAGAATTGCTTAAACCACAATTTAATTTTTTTTTTTATTGTTTTCTTGAGTATCTTCCAAAAACCTAAAAAGAAGCTTTTTAGTGTGATTTTTATTGTTATATAAACAAAGGACTATACACACATAATGTCATCAATAGAGCATTATTTTCAATTAGGCACGTTAGGTCAAAGACTTCCAGTCTTTAATGGCCCAACTTTGATACAATTACGCATAAACAGTATAAAAGTTGCCTAATGCTTTGAAAAATCGTTAATACAATTTTCCAATAAACGATGTAATTTTTTTATTTTTTAACTGAATAATTAACTTAATGAGAGATTTTTTCTCTTCAAGAGGTTTTTTTTTACGGGAGGTGCCTCCATCAGTTTCATTGTGCCTATAGTATTGAACTTTCTAAATCAAGCCCTGGACATCAGACGGCTAAACAAAAGCTAGTTTCTCAAATTCCGAATCATTTCGTGTGTAAATAATATCTTTTGCAATTTCGTAAAACTCGAGTTTGTGTTTCAGGAATGCAATATATATTACCGATGATCTACATTTAATCTCAACTCCAGATAAGAACATTTTTTTTTGTAAGAATATTTTCAATTAAATATTGTCCAGTGCAAGGCAATTTTAATTCTCCATTAAAATTGAAAACATATTTAAAAAAATTTGTTTTCAAACAAAAAAGAACATCAAATATGTGGTTTAAAACAAGAAGAATAAATGTTCTGTGTCAATAAGACATTGTTGGTTCTGGCTCCAAGCCACAGAACTAAACCAGCATTTTTAGTTTGCACTCAAAACGCTCTATTGACGCTAATTTAAACTATAAACACTAATTTTTTTTAAAAAATGGGATTTCCTTTGCACCGTGATTTTCCTTATTTACTTGATAATAACCACACTATTGAACGCACAGTACATTGGAAGTTTTAAAAATTAAACGATCATTAAATTTTAATACATCTCTTTGGGCTCCACCAAAATATGTTTTTAAAAAATAAGTTATAAAAATTGAATTGGAAATAAAATTAACGTCATTTATATATTTGTTTTATTAATTCAAATCGTAAGAGACGCAAAAACAATTAACCTCCTTTCCCCCACATTTTTTTTTTAGTTCTGCTTGTAGCTAGCTATAAAAAACGCTTTCACATTTGCTATTAATAAAGCGTTTTCACGTTTTTACCGTTAACCTTCTATAGACAAAAGCTTTCCCCGCAGAAGTTTATTTATAGACTACTTAAATCGATTAAGGTGATAATTCGAAGTTGCTATCGTGACTGAAGAGTTTAATACAGCGTTCTATTCTACAAACTGTGTGAATTTATACAGGGACAACTAAATCATGAAAAGTTTCAGACTCGAAGACAAAATAAACGTAGAAATAAGACATTAAAAACTTTCCGTGTCACGTATTGGGCGTAGATTGGGACCCTTCGTCAGAAAGAACAGCTTCTTTGTCTTCTTTCAGTTGGTCAGGTTTAGGTTGACAACCAATTCCTATTTATACAATCTGCGGAAATAACGTTTCACATAAAACTGTTCCATGCTCCGGCACAGCCTTATCTGATTTTTTTCATTATAAATCATTATAACTAGTAGTATGTAAACAAACTAAAAAAACATATATACGTCGATTTTAATGACTTCAAGCAACATTCATGCTAAATTTGAAGAAAATCGAACAACAACGCGTTTGGTCGTAAATGCGAAACAAACAAATTAACAGCTAAACAGACGAAATGCTGGAAGGTCGAGTTAAAACATAAACCTCACTAACGCTCTATCAACATAAGAAACGTTTTTTTTTTGCATATTTAAAGGTTGTCCTAAAATGATAAAAAAAAAAAAGCTGACTAGAACACAAAGAAAATTTTTAAACATTTCTTTTTAATATCTGAAACAATAAAAATTCCCAACAAGCACAAAAAAAGTGAACACAAGCTCGAATTAATGAAGTAAATAAGAAAAAGTGGCTTGATTGATCATTTTAATGACACTAATTTTGCAAATTAGATGGTATCTGTCTGGAGCACCGCGTTGTGTAATGACTTGGCTAGATTACATGCTGCAAATACTCCAATTGCACTAACGACTTTGAAAGTACAAAAGTTTTTTTTCTAAAAATAGCCATTTTTTTTTAAAGATCTCCTTTGTCATATTTCAATGTATCAGAAAAGCCAAATAATTTTCACGCTAAAAAAATATTAAAACTTTGAATTTACGCAAAGTTAATAAATTTAAGACGATACAACATCGTGGATTTAAACGCAATATTGATGCAAAATCAATTATTATAATTTTTTCCCCATTTTATTAACCCACAACTTTGATGGTTAAATAGCATGGAAAAGAATCACAATCAATGTATGCCCATTTTTATATAAAATTTTGAAAAAATATATCGAACTTGGGTCTTTTTATACTTGGGCCGAACTTTAAACCTGCACAACTAAATTACTATTTTTAATGTTACTATTACAATGTTTGTGCCTACACAACTAAATTACTATTTTTAATGTTACTATTACAATGTTTGTGCCTGCACAACTAAATTACTATTTTTAATGTTACTATTACAACGTTTATTCAGGAGAAAAGAGCTAGACTCTACCTCTACTTTGATACCAATATTCTCAAAATGGACATAGAATTATTATGCTTTTACCATCGATATGAAAATCAAAATATACTTTCATAAATATATAAGAATTTGTAAAAAGGGGAGGAGATATTTTTTCGAAAAAAGATTTTATTGGTGGAAATATACCTTTACACCAAGACACACATACTGTATACAATCAGATTCTGTGAAGTAACCTAAATGGGAGAAATGGACGGTCTAATATCCGAAACTGTAAAAAGGTGACATATGCCGACAGTGAGGTTTGATGATTGATTTTTATTTTTCCATTTGTCACTCACTTTTAACTTTTTCACAACAAAAACTTTTCTTTTATAATATTGTAAAGTATTTTTGAAGTTTTATAACAAAAAATGAATAATTTTGTTCCTAAAATGATCTTTTCCATCATTTTTTCAATAATCAGTGCAATAAAAAGGTAATACATGCGAATTTTTTTGATAATTGTGGGGTGCTCTTTGCAGTAACACAACTCCACTTAAAATATAAGTGGTATATAATAACAATTATCTGAGTTTTTTCTTTAGTTTGTGAACACTACAATTGAAGTAGTACACCTTTTAATAATATCTCCTATAAAATCTGCGTTTTGTAACATATCCCCTTTTAAAAATACCGATTATAACAATTTTTAAATTTAATATTTCATAAAATAAAACGATTATAGTTTCAATTCGTTTAAATATATTAAAGTTTCTGCTAACATATTTAGCGCATCAAAACGTCTCTGAATTCCCTCAAAACGAACAGCTTCAAGCAATTTATTCTGAATCTTAAAAAAATCATAAATTCATCCAAAAACCAATGATCGGTGCCCCAATCGTCTTACAATAAACGTCGTATATAACAATACTGCTGTCATCTCGCAGTTTTCCATACATTTCAGTAAGTAAACAAAAGTTTACGTATTTCAAGTCTCCAGTGCTCATAATTCTTGCCCAACTAAAGTCCTCTATCTCAAGTCTTCCTTTCCCAGTGAGGTTGCAATGTCAGCGTATCTGAATGACGGATGGTTCCTCAAAATGCCAACGCAGAATGTATGGCTTCATTTAAAACCGCAAACCAGGACACTGTTGGTTGATATGACGATTCGAAGACAAAGAAATTTTGGGGGGGAAATGCATTTCTATAACCTTTTACACGTAAATCTTTTATTTAGATCAATCTATCTTTGTAATTCTATTACTGTTGTATCCGATTTGAATTTACAGATACGATTGGATTAGCCATATTTAGATGTCAAGATAAACTTGATAAACAATCCCGAAGTACACTATAAACAAATAGACTTAAATTGGGTACCTGAACATACTTGTGTTTTCTTTGAGTATAATTGCATCATAAATGAGCGATGATGTACTTAAAGTAATCTTACTTTTGCAAAAATGAGCAGTGTTATTTAATATTCCTCACCTCAGCTTCTATTCAATCTATCTTAACAAAGCAACCTGACAAACCTAAAATATAATATATATTGATAACCATCTTTTGAACATTGTTCAGAAGATGGTTTTCAACATTATTGATGTCGATTGCTTAAATAGAAACCAAGTTATTATAACTCAATTATCTTACTTCTGATTCTTTTAGAACACCTTTTTAACATTTCTTCTGTTTATAAGTTCTTCACGTCGCCCTGGTAGTACAACGGATAAGGCACTGGGCTACGGTGCCTGAGGATCTCGGTTCGATTCCCGGGTAAGGCTTGATTGTCATTGTTGATATATATTGAAAGTGATTTATGAAAACAGTCTATGTAAGCAATCAACTGGTCATTTTACTCATTTTTCAATGTCGTTTTCAAAAATGAAACTTATGTATTCGGAGCTATGATAAGCATCGAATGCACTAAAAATGGGTACATTCGACTCATTTTAAGTACCTATTTTCAACAGTGTAACCTTTTATACGTATTTTTTTTTAATTAGAATAGATCAATCCATCATTAAAATTCTCTACTGTTGTATCCGATTTAAATTTAGAAATACGATCAGATTAGCCAAGATTATATGTCAAGAATAATCCCGAAGTGGAAACCAGTCTCAAAGACTTTTGCATCACATAAAAGCGATTTTAACATTTATGTCCAAAGCACAGACTAATAGTGGCCATTATTTTTTGGTACATCAATAATTACTAAAATCGATTACTTTAAAATAGCTTAATCAAATAAATGTTCATTTTTTTATTTTAATAATATACATAGTTTATAGTATAAAGTAAATAGTAATTTCCAAATAATTCTTGCAAAGAAGTTTAGAATATGTTACCTCATTGTAATTCAAAACTAATAAAAGAGTTCTCCCACATAAAAAAGATTTTTACACATTAAAAAACAATTTTACTATTGTCAAGGTATCCTAAAACAAATTATATAGTTAAGAATTAGCATATTACAAAGCTAGCCTTTGTTATTATTTCTTTCAAATTTTAATGTTTTCTTAATTTAATTTAACCAGCTTTCTTGATAAACAAAAATTAATACACACAATATTACTAAAAAATAATTAAAATTAGAACAGACTGCTATTAGAACACGAAATGGGTTTTCAGCCAGTTCGAAGTACATATTCCATAATAAATTAAAACCAAGCATTTCAGTAGACAACCACCTAAAACAATGTAAATATAACAATGTATAAAAACTTTTAAAAGTAAAATTCCTTCAATCTCTAGCATTACTATATTCTGTGCATTTTAAAATGCTATCTACTTGAAAAAGAAAGAAAAAAATCCATATATATCTACCAAAAATATTTCTTCAAAAGAAAACCTAATTATCGCCGATGGCTATCCTGATTAAAGGAATCCAGTGAGAGAATGATCTAATCACATATTTACCCGGCCACCAAAAAAAAAACGTCACTTTAAGATATAAAATAAAAATTTAAAAACCATTCACATTCTCATCCCTCCACTTATGGAATGTTTTAATTAAAAACTTCTTTTAATGAATCAAAATATTCAGGATACAGTCACAGACAACGCGCATAAAAATCATCATTATAAAAAATCCATCCAGCTTTTTTTTATAACTCTTATCATCGATTTCGCGAATTTAATTACTGGAAATTCTTAATGTATTGTCGATGCGCGTGATTTATTAATACAAATGAGTCGTTTCCCTCGGGCTGTGGACGAAAAGATCCTCCACGAATACTGTATTAAGAAACAGCTTCTATTGATCAGACGATTCCTTGGGAAGGCCCCCGCCATTACCGGAAGAAGCAAAATAATTATTCTTCAATCAGGGTTGGCTGGAAAAAATAAGATGTGTTGGCGACACTTTCACTTTTTGGTGATTAATTTAGGAGAACAGTAATAGATTAGATGGATCTAATAAAATGGCGGGAAGATGGGGTCTTCTCGGTAAAGTTCTTTTCACTTATGCAAAGTGATCGAAGAAGAGTTTGGTTTAAGTTCTTGTTTTATCTTCTCATTTTGAAGGGAGGTTTCTTTTAAAAGTTTATAAGTCGGTTTTGTGTCTTGAAGAAGTAATTTCCGTTCTGTAAGTGGGCTTAATTTTATTACCCTGCGATTAAAATGGCTAAAAAGAGAGAAGTCATATTCTTCGCGGAAGAAAGATTTAAGGCGTATTTTGTTGACTCAGAAAAATTCGAAATAGTTTCGGTTCCAATATATCATTTTTATGGCTGCAATCGTTAAATTCGAACGGTTATTTTATGATAGATAATGTTGTGATGTTAATTAAAGTAAGCCACTCAGATCATCTAATTTTGAAACGCTTTGACGAAAAATGACAAATGTTAATGATTCTTATTTAGTTTGAAAGATGACAAATTTTGCAATGATTTTTTTATTTAGGTTGAAGTTGATTAACTTTCCCAACTAGTCATAAAACCATTCGTATTTCCACTTGAATGTAATTTTATTATTAAAAAAATTTACCATTACACTCGAAAAATTTAGAAGTTTACTCCTTGAGTGAATTTTTAATTTCATATCAAATGGGATGAATGCTTTATACATGCCTAAATAAAATCTTAAAGGAAACGTTTGAATTTTCTTATACTACAATTTTTTTAAGTAATAACCCAGTAAAAAAAGTCAGCATAAAACCTTCATCATAATTGTCAAATTGAAGGTTTTTTGAAGGTTTTATAAAGGATATTGAAACAAAAAACTGCAGTTTTTTATTTTCCTGCATAAAACCTTTAAAATATCTGCATTTTCCCTTCATGAATAAAAATTGAAGGTTTTTTGCAGGTTTTTTTTATGAAGGTTTTTTACAGTTTTTATGAAGGACATTGAAACAAAAACCTTAAATTTTATAGATCTTCGAAAAAACTGCAATTTTCCTGCATAAAACCTTCAATTTCAAAATTTTGATGAAGGTTTTATGCTGACTTTTTTTGCTGGGAAGAAATCAATTAAAACATGTGCGAAAAATGGCATTATAACAAGTTATGTGATTTTTTGATGATATTAAATGGAGTTAACCACTCAAAGGGATTATTTCACACAATAGAAAGGCGTAAATAATATCCCTATATCGTTTAAAGAAATTTAACTTTATCTAACTACTCTTTTTATTATACTGCGTTCTCACCATGACTAAATACATTACCGATTTCAGTTAGTAAATCTTCAAATATACTTTCAGAAAAGCAAAATATTAGTTCTGAGAACAATAGACCTCGCGAGCAAAATACATATACGTCAATTTTAATTACTTCAAGTGATATTCCTACCAAATTTGAAAAAAAAAATGACAACGCGTTTGGTTGTAAATGTTTAACAAACACATTTACAGACAAACAAACAGGCGAAATGCTCAAATATCGAATTAAAACAGGAACAATAATTAACGGGACAATAACTAACGCTCGGTCAATAATTTCGAAAAGTTTTTCAAACTTATTTTACATTCTCACAAAAAAAAAATTCTGTATTCCAAAGCAAATAAAACATCCAATCTATCGAAATATACAGACTGTATCATTACAAAATCACATCCAAAAACCCATTCCGGCTCTTATGAAACAAACAAAATACATCTTTTTGTTATCGGGATAAAACCTACTTTTAATGTGAAATAAATTCCAAGTTTTTCCCCATCAATACGCTGAGGGATAAGAAAAAGGGAAATTCTCATAAGATGAAAATGCACCCTCAGACCAGAGAGCGAGCGCTCAAACATTAGCTCTTATTGGGTCTCGCAGACAAAAGCGGCTTACCACGAGATTAGCGTAGGGGGCGCTGCTTTATAGCGTAATCTGTAAAGCAGGATTAGTCTGTATCCTCATTTTCTGTCCTGTTCTGATCCGACGAACAAAAGTATTAGGAAACAGAATTTTGTGGTGAAGGAAAATAATAATTCTTCCCGATTTGGGGAGTCGAGTTTGTGGGGTATCCTTCAGATATGTTTGGTTTTTCGAAGTTTTAAATGAAACGTCGGATGGTTTCGGCTTTTAAAGAAAAACAGAGAGTTGAAGGAAGATATTGTAATGAATTCTTTTGAAAGAGGCGTTTGACAAAATTGTTTAGAAAATGGAATAGTTTAGGTTATGGGTTTATGTCACGCGAATGCGCCATGTATTAGATCACTCTAAAAACACAAAAAGGAAATTGTTTTTCATAAAGGAAGTGTTTGTGGAGGGCTTTTAGAAGAATTAACTACATATATATTACTGGTTTTTTTTAATAAAGAACATTTGAAAAATGTTATCACGCAACTCAAGAAAGTTTTCGTGTAATATTTAATGTGTTGTACAAATTGAGAAATATAAAATTCCACCTACTTCCTATTAACAAAATTGTGTAAAAAACTGTAAAAATTGTTTTTGTCAATATTTGACGACTTATTATATTAATTCAGAAACTTTAATATCATTAACTTCTCCTTCCCCGTTCTTTTCCATCTAGTGATGAGTCATAAAAAAAACTCCCTTAATTTTGGATTACTTTCTTGAATAATATATTCAAATATCTAACACATCAAACTATTATCTTGGCACTAGCATGAATATTTTCATAAACTTCACTCGGTTTAAGAAAACTGAATTAAAGACATTGAAAGGGTTTTTTTGTTGTTGTTTTTTCGTATATTTACAAATTACGAAATAAACACATTTGAACGGTTGATTCTCTTCAAACAGCGGTTCCATTCAAAACACCGCAGTCTATAGCCTCATCCGTTAAACTACCAGGGCGACGTGAAGAAGTTATAAACAGAAGAATTTTTTAAAAGTGTGCCAAAAGATGAGAAAGTAAGATAATTGAGTTGTAATAACTCAATGTCCATTTAAGCAATCGATATCAAATGATGTGGAAAACCATCCTCTGAACAACTATTTTATCAACACATTTGTTAGGATGGCTTGAACAGAAGCTGTGATGAGCAATATTAAATCACAGTGCTCATATTTGAGGAAGTACGATTACATAATTTTGAGTACATCATCGTTCATATACGATGCAATTGTATTCAACGAAAAACGAGTATGTTCAGTTACTCATTTTAAGTACTTTTTTTTTACAGTATATGAATTCAAAACTCACCTACTTTGTTGAGAAAGATAGCCGTACAAACGGCTTTTAGCAGAGAGTTGTAATATTAAATAGAGAGCGCCTTCAATACCAGACTCTCGTAAGGCCGCGGTATCAACATTGAAAAGAAAAACTCACATCACGTGGTTATAGCGCTGCTACATTTGGCGTTCAGACATCTGCAGGAGTTCCAAATTTGGCGCACTTTCTTCTTTTTGGTGATAAGGCGTTTTGTCCGTATTCAACTTCTTAACATATATGTAGGTATTTACTTATTTTCAAACAATTTTCGCTAAATATTTCCTCTCCATTTACGAAACGAAAATATAATTTTCTTTGTGTTTAATACTCGAAAAAACGAAACTCTTTATATATCTCCGGTTTTATTGTTCATATTTTCTTATTGAACTATACAAAATAACAATTGAGAGAACTTCGCTTATGATAATTTTTTTACATAAAAACGTAACGCAATTATTTCAAAAGTACAAAGTAAGAAAAATATCTTTAATATATCTGTTAAACTCCCTTAAACTGTGCCACTCGTTCAAAAAAAACAATAATTAATTACAAAATGAAACACAAAACCATATTACAATACTTCGATCTTGTTTAGTTCTTAAAATCGCCAAGGCCTGCCAAGTAATATTGGCGCATGAATGAATTGGTATTTCCACATATCACGTGGTTTTAATGATGGACACACAGAAATCAGCATTTTTATTCCTCTATTTGTATTATTACTCTATGGCTTTTAGAATTAATTATTTCTCGAAATATCAGATTCAAAACTTAGGCATTACAAGTGACAATACATTTCAAAGATTGCCCTATACATGTACCTATGACATAAAAGCATTGGATATATTATATTACCACTTTTTAAAAAAAAGCGTCATCCGAATATGCACTACATTCTTAACTATCAGATTCCAATATTTCACATGTCGTTTCAGCATTAAATCTAATAACTCAAACATAAAAAAATAGAAAACATTTCAAAGAATAAATCCCAGAAATAAACTGACATGCACCCATACTGTATGCCATTCTTTGAACCCAAAATTTATGCTGCCAGTTAACGCAGATAAATGATCTTATGGGGGAGGGTAAAAATCTAATATACAGCGAAAATATATTTCCGTCATTCTAAACATGCTGAAGTAATATACGAACGCCATTTCTGTCTGAGTAAATGGATGAAACATGCGAAATGCCGAAATATTTTAAATTTAAGAGCCACAAAACTTTTTTTGGGTGGTGTGGTAACAAATGGAGTGAATTCTCTGAAATCCATTTTCTTCTTGCTTTTAATTAAAAGTTTAATTAAACAAGAAAAGCTGAAATAACAGAATTTTTTAGTAATCTTAAGGTTTTTTTTAATTTTACAAATTTTAATGTGTATTTAAACGAAAAAAAAATCTTAATGCTTCTTTTAAGAATAAAATTTGAGACGTAATTAGGCGGAAGTTTGCTTTTTGATGGTGTGGTTGGGCTTAAAGGATGAAAATAGCTGGTCTCCATAGAAACTTGAGTGCATTTTATGATTTAGATCTTTTCATCCAATAACAAACATTTTAAAGTTAATTTTTGGATCGCTTAAATTATTTTTTTTTCCGTTTTTTTTTTAGTTAATGAAGTGTAATTATTTATTTCTTCTTAACAAAAAATTAATTAAAAATGTTTGTGGAAAATATAATTTATATTTTTCATATCCTTATAGCGAATCTTATCGTATTCTTATCAACCACTGATATCTAACTGTAACTTCTGGATTGGGCAAGACATTTTGTTGACATGAAACCCATACACATTCACACACACATTCATTCACCTCGTTATTATTAGAACTATGGTCAGATGACGAGGAAACACCTGAACTGGCACCCAACGCCTTCAATAACGTCGGTACTTTGGACCCCGATCAGATTTATCGTGCACCAGACCCGTATACACGCCAGTATAATTTGTTGGATATTCTGGACGACTTTCTAGTATTTTTGTAGCGAAGCTGGCAACCCTCCGATCGCAATGACGTGGGGTTGCAATGCAATCATTCAAAGAAAATACCATTATTGCTTGTTAGTTACAGTTGACAAAACTGTATTGTAGGTGTGAATGGATACCATAGATTTTAAGACAACTTAGAAATTACATAGGTAATTACTTCTTGTGTTCTTCTCTGGTTTTTCTGGTTTAGTTAGAACTTACTGTTCATAGTGTGATATTTTAATGTCAGCTAAACTAAAAGATTTGGAAAGTAATAGTGTTTTTATTTTTTATTTATCCGTATGACCCTCATTTTTTCTAATTAGGGACTGGAAACAATAGTTCAGATTACTCCGTTACTGTTGTATTTATCTGGAAAATTAGTTTTTTAGAATAAACTTATTTCTGTAGCAATAATTTTTATATATGTCAGACTGCAGCCATCAGAATTTTGGAAACACAACCCATAAAAACTGAGACCTATTGTTGGTCTCCTTACACTACACAGACATTAATGCAAGCTTTGTAATAAAATGTTCTGGAAATAAACCGAATCCTTTTAATATAACATCTTTAATGTATAGCTTTATATCTATGCCATAATACACAGAAGTAGTAAATGACAATTTACTAACTTTTCAGTACAGCTATTTGAAAGTCTATAGCGATATTGTAAGGAAAAGAAAACAACAATCATTATGGGTTTCTGCCATTTCAAATAATAGTTTTTCACCTACCACATTTAAGTACTATAGAGATTTTAATTGTAGGATTCAAATGCGTTGTTAGTCCCGAATTCATGAAGAAAATCATTTTCTTTATAGAATAATTATTATACAACAAACATCACTATAACTAAAAAAAAAATATTTTAATTGTGCTTTTAATTTTTAAATCGGCTTTGTAAGGTTTTCAGAATACATCCTAGAATTAGCAATTCATTCATTGGATTGGACAAAGTCCAATTTTCCATTGCATGAAACTTACTAATATAAATTATTTATTATCAGGATAACGTTAGTGTGACAAGTTTCAAATCAATGGGACTTTTGTTGGGTCCAAATGAAGAACGATGACGATCCACCCCAAATGATTTTAAGGAAACAAAAAGTGAACCCTGATCGTTTTCTCCCTATACTGCTGTACTCAAAAATAAGTAAAATTTACCCATTTTTGAGTAGATTCGATGCTTATTAAAGCTTCGAATACACAAGTTTCATTTTTGAAAATGACATAAACTCAAAAATGAATACAATGAGTAAAAAGAGCAGTTGCTTGTCTACATAAGCTGTCTTCATAAATCACTTTCAATAAGTATCGACAATTACAACCAAGACTTACCGGGAATCGAACCCAGATCCTCAGGCACCGCATACCAGTGCCTTGTCCGCTGTACGACCAGGGCAACGTGAAGAAATTATAAACGGAAGTAAGGTTTAAAAAGGTGGTGTACCAAAATAATGAAAAGTAAGATAATTTAGTTGTAATAACCCAGTTTCCATTCAAGGAATCGACATCAAATAATCTGGATAACCATCTTCTGAAAACTATTCTAAATTTGTCAGGTCGCTTTGTTAAGATGGCTTGAACAGAAGCTGAGATTAGCAACATTAAATCCCACTGCTCATTTTTAAGAAAGTACGGTTACATAAATTTGAGTACTTCATCCCGAATTTAAGATACAATTGTACTCAAAGAAAAACGAGTACGTTCATGGTTGGTTGGTTGGTTGGTTGCATGGGTTTTAATGGCGCAAGGGCCAAATATGGCCAAGCTGCGCCAAACACTAGACGATTCAGACCAGAGTACGTTCATGTACTCATTTTTAAGTACTTTTTTTTTTTACAATGTAGACCCTTCATTCAGCAGATAGTCTAAACTTAATTGCTAGATGTGATGGTACAGCAAGACATTTTTATTTTTAATTATATAAAAAACTTATAATAATCCTAAATATTTGAACTTTTATAGATCTTTTAAAATAGCAAACGGTTATAAAAGTTTTTTTTCCGAGTCTCCCCAACCAATCTATCCAGAAGACGAAGTGAAGCCAATGCGCAACCAAGACATAAACCCTCTTCAGAGGAAGATGGAAATTCCTCGTTACCATGACGACCCCATCCGATGGCGGGGAGATGGCAGGTCTTCTCCTTAAAAGCGTCTCCCAGTGGTGTCATGACATTTCGGCCGGTTGGGGGGGGGAGGGAGAGGGGGGTCTTTTAATTAGAGTGAGAGAGGTCCCGATGTTTCCGTGTGGTCACTCGCTTTGAATGTGCCTTCGCATCACATCTCTTGGAATGGATGGGCGATTGTATCTTCATGGCGATTAAGGCAGTATTAAACGTGGCCTCTTGGGAAGGAGACATATAAAGAGGTCGCGTTAAGCAATTGGGGGAATTAGAGGGGTGGGGGGAGCATTCTGGTGGTTTTCCTCATCCATGAAAATGTTCTTATTTGATTGGAATTCTTATTTCAATTCCCATTTCCATTAGGACGGATCTCCAGAGGCAATTCATTAGCATGTACTTGTAATGTAATTAAAATTGTCCCCTCTGAGTACGATGCGTGAGAGACAAACGTACTAAGCGCGTGTACTATATTGTCAAAAAATGTACTTAAAAATGGGTATTTAAATCTACTTTGTAGAGCATTTTAATGGTTTTCCCCATCCATGAAAATGTTCTTATTTGATTGGAATTCTTATTTCGATTCCCATTTCCGTTAGGACGGATCTCAGGAGACAAATCATAAGCATGTACTTCTAATGCAATTAAAATTGTCCCCTCTGAGTACGATGCGTGAGGGACAAACGTACTAAGCGCGTGTACTATATTGTCAAAAAATGTACATAAAAATGGGTATTTAAACTTACTTTGTGGAGCAATTTACATTGGTTTTCCCCATCCATGAAAATGTTCTTACTTGATTGGAATTCTTATTTCAATTCCCATTTCCATTAGAACGGATCTCCGGAGACAAATCATAAGCATGTACTTGTAATGTAATTAAAATTGTCCCCTCGGAGTACAATGCGTAAAGGAAAAAAGCACTAAGCGTGTGTACTATACTGTCAAAAAATGTACTTAAAAATGGGTATCTAAATCTACTCGTTTTCTTTTTGTATAATTGCACCGTAAACGGGCGTGTGACATACTCAAATGCAAGTAATCGTACTTTCTCAAACAGTAGAGATTTGATTTAATATTGGTAATCTCAGCTTACGTTCAAACGATCTTTAAATAGTAGTTCAGAGCCTGACAGACTTGAAAATGAAGGTTTTCCACGTTATTTCATGCAGATTTCTTAACTAGAAACTGAATTATTACAGCTCATTTATTTTATTTCCCATTCTTTTGGCACACCTTTTAAAAAAATACTGTTATAACTTCTTAATATCGCCCTGGTAATTTAACGGATAAGGCACGGGACTGCGGTGCTGAGGATCTGGGTTCGATCCCCGGTAAGATTAAAATGTCGATATTTATCGAGTGATTTATAAAGGCAGCCTATGTAAGCCGTCATCACTCATTGTACTCATTTTTAAAGCCTAATAGTCTTTTTCAAAATTCAAACCCGTGTATTCGGAACATTTTAATTATTTCAAAAGTGCCTGATTTTAACAGTATTGCTGCGTGTGAGCATATTTCACAATATGAGTATAAACCCTTTTAGAACAAAAGATTAAAAAAAATAGCTACTACACGCCAATGCTGAGTCCAGTATTAATGGAAGTGGTATCAAAACGCATGCACTGAACCTGGTCTGCAATTTTCCAAACTTTGAGTGTTTGCAATATTGGGTTGCCATTGCTTACCCAACACCAGTAAGAAATTTGGAAACACCTAATAATTTCTCCACATTGTGTCCTGTAACAATAGGGAGACTCTCGACTTTTGTATGTATTATATGTAGGGTAGGTATCAGGGCCGTAGACAAGGGGGTGGGGTGCACCGACGGGACAACTGCACTGCCAATCAAGAAGTTATAGTACGAGATTAGTATTTTTCGGTCTTGCAATCAAAGATAATGGAGGGGGGGTGAGATAAACCCTAGTACATACATGCGCAGTAGCGCATAAAAGAAGCTCTCAGCGCAATGCATATTGGGATACTGTCGACAGTTTCATAATGCTCAGAACGTGAAAGTTCGTATTATTTACCTTGAAGAGAAGCAAACAAAATTCATTGTTTAATTATATACCTTCTAAACAAAGTTGTGCAAATATCTACAGATAATAGTAGCACAACCAATGTATTCCTACCATTTAGAGACGAATGAGACTATCTGTGAACAAACTACATCAAATACTTCAGGAAATTGTTTAGATACGATACGAAAATTATAACGGAAAAGTTGTCTTCGTGCTGTCATAACAATGTAAATAAAACCTTCAACCATAACTCCCCCGCCCCCCGAAAACATATCCTGGCTACGGCCTTGGTTTGTATTATACGTAGTGGTTTGTATAGTATACATACACTACTTATATACTTGGCTTAATATACTTGGTTTGTATAGTATGTATTATACGTAGTATGTACAATGTACATAGGATTATAATGCAAAGATTTAAATGCATTGAGGTACCCTTAAATACCTTTCATAAAAGCTTATTTTTTTTTACTCAGATGTTTTGTGGTGAGTACAAATATTTGGGGTTAACACTTGAACATTTAAAAAAAGGGGGGAGGGGGTTTGAACCACATAATTCCACATATTCAAGAAACTTAACTCTTTAAATAAATACACGATGAACGTTTACAGTCACAGGTGGCAGCAGTTTATAATCTCAAATAACGAAAGCCCGCCAGGAGTACCCTTACGTGGCTGTTCTTTTATCCAGTGAATGACGGCAATCGAGAAAGAAAATCGTTCAAGATAAAGACACAGAAGAGAAAAAAAATATCAGATACTTTTCTAACATTGGCCAAGATGAGAAAGCGTAACGATACTAAAAATACCAAACGGTTCGGGGAAAAGAGAAACTAAAATGCGAGGAGCTTAAGTTTGATTCTTTGGCTGTCAAAAAGCATTCTTTTCCGATCCCGAGGTGTCGAAATGGGAAACGGAAAAGACGCTATTTGTCTTTATGATTGGGCTACTTCGGTTTAAAGCCCAGTGCTTTAAAAATTATTCAGTTTTGATTGATCTTGGCGGAATAAAGAGCAATAGACAATTCATATTTATCATTAAATACAACACTAACCATTATCAAATTTAACGGCACCAATCTTTTCAACAAGGAGAATTTTCTTTCGGACTTAACATGGATCGAACTTGCGACCCTTAGTTGCGGGTTCATTGGCTCAACCGTTCAATTAAATATGCAATCGCATGTAAAAAATAAGTATATCACAAATCATTCAATGCATTTTTCTCCTTATTATAAGAATATCAAATAAACTAATGCTTGGATTGAATATATGCAGCTCAGCAAAATACAACTGCAAATTTTCGGCTAGTAAAAGTTGTGCATAAAAAATTTAGCATTTTTTGAGAATTTGCAATTTTAAGTTGCGTCAAGTTCAACTGAATCGAGTCTAATTTATATACGAGGCATATTGATGCCCAAGTAAAATAAAGAAGTAGTGATTCTGTCATCAAAGCAACTGCTATGTATTGAATCAAGGCTCTTATGGGGAAACTAGTGATCCATCACCTGAGCATTAATCTGACAATCTATCACAAGAGTAAGCGTTTCTTCGCGTTTTATTAAGAAACTTTTCTTTTGAAAAAAAAAACATATTTTAAAAATAGAAATAGGTTGGATAACCCATTCAGTGCAGCAATGACGGACTTGGATAGCATTTTGGTTTAACACAAACTGGTGAATCGTGAATTATTTTTTAATTAAAAGTTTAAATATAAGCAAATCGTTTGGATTAGTTAAATATGACATGGATTCGGTCAGAACAGCTGAGACGTATTTACCGTGCTTAAACCTTCAATTCCAAAATAACATGTATTATTTATTATTCGTTTAACCAAGTGAAAAATTATTCAAACTTATCTTAATAACTCACAAAAAACTGCTTCAAAAAATTCCTATTACTTTTTTAGTTATGAATGTTTTAATGATGTGTTCCTATAACATAGTTGTATCATATGTAAACTTTAGAAGCAAATATCTCTGTTCGTGGTTTTGAAATTTAATGAACACTAAAAATGCTAAGGCTTTTTTACTATTATAGTTAAAATCATAATTTTTGTGTGTATAGCAAGATAAATATATTTTAAATAGATGTATGCATTCAGATTTCCTATTTTTACCATAATTTGTTTTTTAAAACCACTTAAAATGGAATTTTATTTTTTTTCGTCAATTTTTTTTCCAAAATTTCTAATATATTTTATTTCTGTAAAGTGATGTATCTGAATCAAAATTTGAATGCATACATCTATTGACATATTATTCAAGATCTTAAATAAAAAAAAATTGCTTCAAAATATTGAAAAACAAAAAAGGAGTAGGAATTTTAAAATCGTCAAAAAATTTACTAAAATTTTAATTTAAAAATAAATGTGCAATTTAAAAAAAAAATTGAACGTCTTAAAATGGTTTTTTATGCATATTTAGAAAGAGAAAAAAAATTGGATTGTACAAGTATAAAAATAAAGAAAAAAATGTCGAAGGTATCGGACCCCCTTAATTTTAATTACAATTATACTGAAATTTTAACGCACTGTTAAAAATAGGTACTCAAAAATAATTAAAATGTACTCATTTTTGAGTACATTTTATGCTTATCATAGCTCAGAATACATGTTTCATTTTTGAAAGACATGTACTCAAAAATGAGTACAATGATTAAAATGAATAAAAAGAGCAGTTACTTGCCTACACAGGCTGCCTTAATAAATGCCTTTCAATAAATATCAACAATTACAACTAAGACTTAACAGGAATCGAACCCAGATCCTCAGACACCGAAATCCACTAACTTATCCAGGGCAAAGTGAAGGAGTTACAAGCAGAAGAAATGTTAAAAGGTGTGCCAAAAGAATGGGAAGTAAGATTATAGAATTATAATAACATTTCATTCTTATTAACATTTTCATTATTAACATTTTTATTAAAGCAATCGACATCACATCATGTGGAAAACCATCTTCTGAACAACTATTTTAAGTTTGTCAGGTTACTTTGTTAAGATGGCTTGAACAGAAGCTGTGATTAGCAATTTTAAATCACACTTCTCATTACTTAAATTTGAGTACGTCATAGCTCATTTACAATGGATTTGTACTCAAAGAAAAACGAGTAGGTTCAGACACTCATTTTTAAGTATTTATTTTTCAGTGTAAACGATCAGATATGGTTAACCGTTTCATTTTCAGCTATTGCATTATCTAATTCTTCTACAAAAAAAATTGGTACGCAGCATCATTCCACGTTCTTTTTCACTACTTTAAAATTCTCATATCAGAAAGTTTTATAATATAGCAGCTGCCTTCGATTTTAACTGTGTGTAGTATTAAGATGTTCTTTTATACGACCTTTAACGGATAATACATAAAAATTACCTATTTCCTGCAATTTCTTTTAAAAAAAGACAATTTTACATAGGATATAGATCTTTTGATCCCGTTTAAAAATTTCAACGTGGATTTAACCCACACCAATTACAAGAACATTTTGTTGTATTCCTATACATGCGGTTACTGGTTTAGGAGGTTCGTTGCGAAGAAACAATACGTCGTCCCAACTTACTTTCAATTTTTAAGACGTATATACGGGACATGTGCACGTTAAATATGATCGGGGTCCAATGTCCTAACGACTACTGAGGTTGCGTGGGGTGCCAGCTCAGATGTTGTCTTCGTCATCTCCACGGTTCAAAAATACGAGGCATTGTTCCTGGGGTTTTCCTTCAAGATACATCCCGAACCGTCGAAAATAGCCCAATTTGTAGCTCTAATGCAACGTTAAATAGCCAAACCAAACTGGTTTAGAATAGAAACCGGGATTTTATATTATTAATTTTATTAACTTAAGTGAAATTGCTAAACTAATTATGGCCTTCAAATATGCATAATTAATAGCTTAAAATACTGAAACCAAAGGAAGGTTTTAACCAATGCCTCCACGGAATTTATATAAAGCGGTATAATTAAACAACGTTTTTAATTAGTGTTGTTAAATTAAAGTTTAGAGTACATGAAACAATTAGGGTTAAGAAAATCATTTTTAATAGAACAATCTGCAGAAATTTGAATTAAATTATTTGTGTTGCATTTTTAAAATGAGGCCTTACCAAGATTGTTGAATAGTCAGTCCTCTTACTATTATAATAGCTCTTAAAAATTGAATAAAAGTATTAAATTTAAAAAAAAAGCATTTAATTTAGATTATTAGTGTCATTAATAAATTACTTCATTAAATACTTGATTTAAACAATTATGAATTTAAACATATATATTTCTTAACACTAACAATGCGCTCATGTAACAAAAACATGTAATAATCTTCATCTCATGTAAATGTAATAAACTTCATCTCATGTAATAAACTTCATTTTATTTAATTTGATACGAAAGAGGTCCACAGATCATGTTTCACTTAAGTACTTCATTGTCATGTAAATAACATTTAATATGAATATTAAATGTTAAGGGTTATATTGTGTAATTTTGTTTTACATTGAATATATTATCTGCAGCAAAATATTTCAAACTATTTCCAAATTTAAAAACAATTTTATTGCACTAAGAATTAAGTTAAATCCTATTTAATTTTACAAAATTAAACGAATAAAATAGTACTAGCACATCTTACCACTCTCCTATTAAAACAAATTCAGGCGAAGCATATACTTTCATTAAACAATTATTTAACGTCATGAAAAATCTTCATTAATGCTGTCTCGATCCCTGGGATTTACACCTTTTTCACAACAGGCTCACAGACAATAACAAATAAGACTCAATCACATATTTAATTGCTCTTTGATTGCGCAAGCTCCCTCTCAATGATCATTCATTAATTCCTGGCAATAAAAGTTAACAGAGAATTTAATGGCATTTCTCTTCGCCTTAATGAAGAATTAGATCTTTCAATCTTATAAATCAGACAACTTGATTTAAAAATGCAATTAAAGAGGGAGACAGAGCATTTGCTTGTTAATGGTTGTAAAAATAGTTATGCAGCAACTTGAATTTCTGTTGTTATTCTTTTATTAAATATTTATGTGTGATTAATATCGGGATATGAAAATCCCGGAGTAAATTTTTCCGAATTTCTAAATCGATAGGTAAATTCCGTAGCAAAAGAAAATACAGCCCCATTACTCACATACCGGTTATGTTTCTCTATTTCAACGGTATGTGAACCCTCATCATTTTTCCCTTGGACTAGTCATTTGTTATGAAAATTTGCTATAATTCGCTACTAAAGAATGTAAAATAGACAGTAAAAGTAAAAATCCAAACAAATAATCTAATAATTTATTATAATTATAATAAATTAATAATTATAATAAATTAATAATTATAATAAATTAATAATTATAATAAATTAATAATTATAATAAATTAATAATTATAATAAATTAATAATTATAATAAATTAATAATTATAATAAATTAATAATTATAATAAATTAATAATTATAATAAATTAATAATTAAAATTATAACAAATACATAATTAAAATAATAATAATAAATTATTAATAATAATAAATTCTTAATTATAATAAATTATTATTGATATAATTATAATAAATTAATAATTATAATAAATTAATAATTATAATAAATTATTAATGATATAATTATAATAAATTAATAATTATAATAAATTAATAATTATAATAAATTAATAATTATAATAATTTAATAATTATAATAATTTAATAATTTTAATAAATTAATAATTAAAATTATAACAAATACATTAAAGTAATAATAATAAATTATTAATAATAATAAATTATTAATAATAATAAATTATTAATTATAATAAATTATTAATGATATAATTATAATAAATTATTAATGATATAATTATAATAAATTATTAATTATAATAAATTATTAATTATAATAAATTATTGATAATAAATTATTAATGATAATAAATTATTAATGATAATAAATTATTAATTACAAAAATAAATTATTAATTATAATGATAATAAATTATTAATTATAATGATAATAAATTATTAATTATAATGATAATAAATTATTAATTACAAAAATAAATTATTAATTATAATGATAATAAATTATTAATTATAATGGTAATAAATTATTAATTATAATGGTAATAAATTATTAATTATAATAAATTATTAATTATAATAATAAATTATTAATTACAAAAATAAATTATTAATTATAATGATAATAAATTATTAATTATAATGGTAATAAATTATTAATTATAATAAATTATTAATTATAATAATAAATTATTAATCATAATGATAATAAATTATAATTATAATAAATTAAAAAAATATAATTAAAATAAATTAATAATTGTAATTATTATAATAAATATAATTAAATTAACGCATAAGAAAAAAAGAACAGAAAAAGAATTTTATTATTTTAGTTGTATAATAATTTTATTTTTTATTCTTAGACGAGATTACAATAAATTTTTAATTAAAATTACAATATTTATACTTGTAAAATAACTTTTTATTACCCAAACACTACAAAATTATGAAGACAATTTTTTAATTAAAATTAACTATTTTTAATATAAAATACAGTAGTCCTTAAACGCAAAAACACACACAACTCTTTCCAAAATTCAGTGGCTTCCAAAATAAAACATAATTACTAGGCAAAAAGATCAGACACACACCGCTTTTATAATAAAGATTTACATAAATAAAATTTAATGGTAACTACACTTTTCTAGATCGATAACTTTCTTCTCAACGTTAAAAAAAATCGCTTCGTATAAACGTTAATTCTCAATTTTTACAGGGGGAAAAAAAGAGACATATTACTATGCGTGAGATAGAAGAATATGCGAGCGCTCTTGATGCGGAAAATGATTAAATTATTCATAACCCATGACCAAGCGCACAAAATATCGAGCGCAGCCAAGTCAGTCTTCTAGGAATGTACAAGAAAGTTTTTTTTAAAAGAGTAGGAAATATATTACAATGTTATTTGATTAAGCTTTGATTTTGAAAGTATTCGAAAAGTGGAGCATATATCAATAAAAAGAGTGGTATTTTTATTTTAGTTATAGCTAGGGTTTAATATTACCAGGTATAAAAAATGCTGCAACTTCAAGGATTAGTTTTCTGTGTACTTCAAGTAAAGGAGAATTCTATATTACCAAAGAAAATATCAAAAGATAAATGCATGAACATATCGCTGTGGTGTTATTTATATCGATTTTTGGATTAGTTAAACTAATGTCGCACTAGAGCTACGTAATGACATATTGGCGACGGTTCGAGATTTATCCCAAAAGAAAGATCAGGGAATACGGATTCTTAATGTTGAACCGTGGTCTGAAACAATGCTTAAGCCCCACTCCCCAAACTTCCACGCCACGATCAACGTGAAGACATTTGGAACTCGATAAATTTAAAGTAAGCCTGTAAGTACTTCTGTCTTGAATTGAAAACCTACATGATACAAATTCGTAAGTTCAATTTTAAAGTTTTTAACAGCGCAATGCAAAGTTACTCATGTCTGGATAGGCAACTGGTTGTTATTTACATAATCTGCACGTTCCAAAATAGTCTTGCGTATTTCCAATCCTTTAAATATTTTGGTCAAATGTTCTTCCTAAACAGGAGATTAAAATGTATATTTTAACTATTTATTCATGAGACTTTTGCTGTTTTGACACTAAACTCTTTGATTCTTCTAAAATATGGAGTCATACCCTCCACGCTCCAGCACTATACATAGTTACAGACAAGGTGTGCTAGTAACCGTATACTAATTTCCAAGAACATGTGCAAGGCCATTTCGCAACTATGTTCTTCAACTAAAGATTAGAATGAACAATTCTACAAAATTAAGTAAGAATGGGTATTACTCCGTTTTGACACTAAATTCTTATTCTATACATTGCACAAGAATATGCAAAACGGCCACTCCTACGGCCTTACCAAGTTACAAACCTGTATCCAAACAAGATGCATCAGAAACCATCTACTTGTTTCCAAAAGCATCTGAATGAGCATTTCAAACTAATGTTCTTCAACAGAAGGTTGGAATTCGCATTTTTTGTAATTACATTTATTTCATTAATTGTTTTATGATATATTTTTTTTTCTAGGACTGTCTTCAAACCTCCACCCCTCCTTACATCTTCCAGGATTAGTACATAAAAAGTATGCCTCTGATTAATTGGCGCTTAAGTAAATCCCCCTTGGAAATGGTTTCAGCGAATCAACTGTGGCGATCTAACCACAGTCCAAATCAAACCTCTGAGCCAACCAGGCGGCTCAGGACCCCAAGCGTCCTCTGAGCCAACCAGGCAGCTCAGGATCCCAAGCGTCCTCTGAGCCAACCAGGCGGCTCAGGATCCCAAGCGTCCTCTGAGCCAACCAGGCGGCTCAGGATCCCAAGCGTCCTCTGAGCCAACCAGGCGGCTCAGGACCCCAAGCGTCAGGCGGGCAACCAGGCGCCTCAGCTCCCGTTCGGTTCACGGCAGGCGGCGCTAGTGGCAACGCGTGGAAGCGCATGCGTAGCCTTATACTGAAGAATATAAAAAGGCTAGCGAACACCAACAGCTATGCTTATGCTTACGCTTGCTTGCTCTGCTTCCATCGCTGCTCTCACCATATAGTCGATCGCTCAGTGGTGCCAGCCCGCACCACTATATGCGCTGGGCGCATCAGTTTATGATTTGCATTATTTCTTAAGTAAAGAGTTTATTGTTTCTAATTAAAAATAAAAAGTTAATTCACCAGAAAGATAAGTCTCGTCTCAATTATTCTTTATGGAGTCAGATAAGATATGGTCAAACAAGCGGTTCCCCTGTAAATCGCTAAAGTGGTGACCAAGGACGTGAAAGAAACACCCGCCGTTCCGGATTTGGAAACTCCCGCCGTTCCGGACCTGGAAACTCCCGCCGTTCCGGACCTGGAAACTCCCGCCGTTCCGGACCTGGAAACTCCCGCCGTTCCGGACCTGGAAACTACCGCCGTTCCGGACCTGAAAACACCCGCCGTTCCGGACTTGAACTCCCGCGCCGTTCCGGACTTGGAATCTCACGCCTGTCCTGGACTTTCTGCATATGTGGCTGAGCTGACCGTTTTTACAGCACTGTACTAAGGGCGGATTGAAAGTGCCAAGCTAGACGGTTTGGTGAGTGGGAAGTTGCTGTTTTTTTCTTGAGACTGTTATTTTGGACCCGAGCTGGATCTCGTAGCTCCTTTTTCTGTTCGCGTGCCATTTCGTCGCGTTTGAATTTTTTATTAACTTTTCGATTAACTTGTGTACTTTTTTATAAAGTGTTTACCTAACTGTGTTTTTTTTTCTAAAAAAAAAAAAGGAAAAATGTTGGAAGCAAACATTTCGCAGGAAGCTACACCACCCCCTCAAGGCATAGCCAGGGTCGCATTCCGACCACCTCCGTTTTGGGAAAATAACCCCGAATTATGGTTCGGACAGTTGGAATCCCAGTTCCATCTTTCCGGGATAACTGCGGATGTCACAAAATTCCACTCGGTGGTAGCTGCCTTAAGCGCGAGCGTACTTTCTTGCGCGACGGACTTAATCCGTTCTCCACCAACCGAAAACCTATATGCAACTTTAAAGCAGCGCATACTTGACCAGTACGTGCAATCCGACTCCGCTCGTTTGAAAACCTTGCTGCAGGATTTAACCCTCGGGGACAAACGACCCTCGCAACTTTTGCTGGAAATGCGGAACCTTGCCGACGGAAAAGTATCCAACGAGGTGTTGAGATCTCTGTGGCTACAACGCCTACCTGTTTCCATGCAGCAGATCTTATCGGTTTCCAGCGAAACAGTAGAAGGGTTGGCAAAAATTGCCGATAAGGTTAACGAGGTCTCGGGTTGCACACTGGGTGTTGCTGGAGTATCTCATACTCAAGAAAGTCGGGAAATGCAATCTCTTAAAGAGGACATTGCCTCGCTCAGAGCGGAGGTCAGACGTTTGACCCTTAACCCCAGGTATCGCTCTAGGAGCCGTAACCGTAGCAAGACCCCTTCGGGCAATAAGAATACAGCTACCGGCAGGTCCGATACAATCGAATTATGCTGGTATCATAAGAAGTTTGGCAATAAAGCACTTGACTGCCGCAAACCCTGCCAGTTTTCGGAAAACCAATAAGCTCGTCTGTCTCTGCGGCGGCAGATAATAAATTGAGCTTTAGTCGCTTATTTGTAATTGATAAAAACACGAATTATCGGTTTTTGGTCGATTGCGGCGCGGCATGTAGTTGCATTCCAAAAAAACTGGTTAAAAAATGCGAATCGACAGAACTTGTCCTGTACGCAGCAAACGGTTCTATAATAAAAACCTTCGGTTCAAAAATATATGATCTAAATTTTGGTTTACGTAGACCATTCCGCTGGGAATTTTTGGTGGCCGATGTTTCTCATCCTATTTTGGGTGCCGATTTTTTGGAACATTTCGGATTACTGGTCGATGTTAAGAACCGCCAGCTTGTGGACGGATTAACATCACTTCGAACTAAAGGGACAATATTCTCCGGACCTTCCTTAGGTTTAACCTACGTGTCGGAAGAATCCCCTTATCATAAAATCCTTTCAAAATATTCTAAATTGTTTAGCCCAAACTCGAATCCCACTAAAAGGACTCATTCTGTCACTCATTGTATCGAAACACGGGGACCACCTGTATTTTCGAAAGCCAGACGACTATCGCCTGAAAAACTGAAGGTATTCAAAGATGAGTTCGAGGACCTTATGCAGAAAGGTGTAATTAGACCTTCTAGCAGTCCTTATGCCAGTCCCATACACCTGGTGCCCAAGAAAAATGCACAGTGGCGCATCTGCGGCGATTTTAGACGTTTAAATCACCAAAGTATCGCAGACCGTTATCCACTTCCTCATATTCAGGATTTTTCATTTGGGTTGGCAGGAAAAACTGTTTTTTCAAAAATCGACTTGGTAAAGGCGTATCACCAAATACCAGTCGAACCCAAAGATATACCTAAAACCGCCGTTATCACCCCTTTTGGCCTTTTTGAGTACGTAAAAATGTGTTTTGGATTACGTAACGCGGGTCAGACTTTCCAGAGATTTATGGACGAAGTCTTGCGGGGGTTAGAATGTTGTTACGTGTATTTGGATGATGTTCTTGTCGCCTCGGACGACACTCAAGCGCACCAAAAAGACCTAGAAACTGTTTTCGAGCGTCTTGCGGTATACGGTGTCGAGGTCAACCTCCCTAAATGCGAATTCGGGAAATCCGAAATAGAGTTTTTGGGTTTTCAAGTTTCATGCAAAGGGATATCCCCCCTTCCCAGTAAAGTTAAAGCTCTACAGGACTACCAAATTCCTAAAACTGTCGACGAACTTCGTCGGTTTTTGGCAATGCTAAATTTTTACCATAAGTTCCTTAAGAACGCTGCTGGTACACAGGCATGCCTTTATGAACTAACAAAAGGGAAAAAGAAAAAAGACAAAACTCCCATAGTTTGGTCCGAAACAACAAAAAAAGCGTTTATGGATTGCAAACAAATATTGGCTGATGCTGCTCTTTTAGCGCATCCTATTCCTCACGCTGAACTGTCTTTAGTGACTGATGCGTCGGAATTGTCCATTGGTGCTGCTTTGCATCAGTCTTCGAACAATACCATCGAACCTTTAGGTTTCTTTTCCCGAAAATTGACACCCGCCGAAAGAAACTATAGTACTTATGATCGCGAATTACTTGCCATCTACTCTGCCATTCGGTACTTTCGGCATATGTTGGAAGGGCGCGAATTTGCGGTTTTCACTGATCACAAACCTTTAATTTATGCCTTCCAACAAAAGTCGGACAAAACTTCCCCGAGGCAGCAAAGGCATTTAGAGTTCATAAGTCAATTCACTTCCGATCTCAGACATATTTCTGGGAGCGACAATTCTGTAGCCGATGCTTTTTCTCGGATAGCTGCAATTCAGGTTCCGGGACCGTTAGATTATGACGAAATGGCATGCGCGCAGAATTCTGATGAGGAGTTGCGGACCCTGCTCGATTCCGACACCGGTCTCGAGTTAAAACCGTTAACTTTTCCCTCATCAAGCAAAGCAATTTACTGTGACACCAAGAATGGAGTGCTAAGACCTTATGTACCCAAGGATTTCAGACGCAGAGTATTCGACGTCTGTCACGGACTCTCGCACCCTGGGGAAAAAGCTACTGTCGATCTTGTTCGAAAACGTTTCGTATGGAAGAATTTGGCTAAAGACTGCAAGTATTTTTGCAAAACTTGCATACCATGTCAGAAGTCTAAAGTACATCGTCAAACAAAAACGATGCTGCAACAGTTTCCTAGACCTGACTCCAGATTTAGCCACATCCACATCGACATTGTTGGCCCTTTGCCACCCTCCCAGGAATACCGATATGTCCTTACGTGTATCGACAGGTACACCAAATGGCCCGAGGCGATCCCGCTCAAGAGCCAAACCGCAGAGTCGGTGGCGCAAGCTCTTTTTGCCGGCTGGATCGCCCGCTTTGGTGTACCTGAAGTGATCACGACGGACAGAGGATCCAACTTTGAAAGTAATCTGTTTTCCTCTCTTTCAAAGCTCCTTGGCACTCATAGGATTAGGACCACCGCTTATCATCCGAGCGGAAATGGGATGGTGGAACGGATGCATCGTCAACTCAAAGCGGCCATCAAATGCCACCAGACTGAGAGATGGTGCGAGGTCCTTCCGATAGTTCTTCTGGGCATCCGCTGCAGTTTAAAGGAGGACATCCAGGGCACTGTAGCTGAAATGGTATACGGCACCACCTTAAGGTTGCCGGGTGAGTTTCTACACAATTCCTCTTCAGCGCCTGAGCCACCTTTCCAAGCGGACTTCGTCAAAGATTTACGATCGCACATGCGACGGTTGCGACCGGCCGACGTGACGCACCACTCTTCGCAACAGGTTTTCGTGCACACGGATCTTCAGAGGACATCACACGTCTTCGTTAGGACCGATGCTGTGCGCAAACCTTTGGAACAACCCTACAAGGGCCCGTACAAGGTCCAATCCAGGGCAGGGAAGTTTTTCACGCTGGAAGTCAACGGTCGGACGGATACCGTGTCTATCGACCGTCTCAAGCCTGCGTTCCTTTTCCATGTTCCCGACGATCTTGATGGTCACGTAGATCCTCCACCTGCTGCCCCGACCATTCCGGAGGCCAGTCGGACAACCAGATCTGGCCGAAAGGTTCGATTTGTTGAGCGGTACTGCCCATGAAATTTATATCGTCCTTTGGACTAGGGGGGGACCCCTGTGGCGATCTAACCACAGTCCAAATCAAACCTCTGAGCCAACCAGGCGGCTCAGGACCCCAAGCGTCCTCTGAGCCAACCAGGCGGCTCAGGATCCCAAGCGTCCTCTGAGCCAACCAGGCGGCTCAGGATCCCAAGCGTCCTCTGAGCCAACCAGGCGGCTCAGGATCCCAAGCGTCCTCTGAGCCAACCAGGCGGCTCAGGACCCCAAGCGTCAGGCGGGCAACCAGGCGCCTCAGCTCCCGTTCGGTTCACGGCAGGCGGCGCTAGTGGCAACGCGTGGAAGCGCATGCGTAGCCTTATACTGAAGAATATAAAAAGGCTAGCGAACACCAACAGCTATGCTTATGCTTACGCTTGCTTGCTCTGCTTCCATCGCTGCTCTCACCATATAGTCGATCGCTCAGTGGTGCCAGCCCGCACCACTATATGCGCTGGGCGCATCAGTTTATGATTTGCATTATTTCTTAAGTAAAGAGTTTATTGTTTCTAATTAAAAATAAAAAGTTAATTCACCAGAAAGATAAGTCTCGTCTCAATTATTCTTTATGGAGTCAGATAAGATATGGTCAAACAAGCGGTTCCCCTGTAAATAGCTAAACAACCAACGAATCTGGACGAGTAAACCAATTGGCTTATCTATATCCTATTAAACGATATGATTTCACAAAAGCCATTTATATAGACAGAGCCAGACAACCTACACTGTAAAAAAAATTGTTTAAAAATGAGTACATGGACGTACTCGTTTTTCTTTGAGTACAATTGTATCGTAAATGGGCGTTGATGCACTCAAATTTAAGTAATCTTACTTTCTCAAAAATAAGCAGTGGGATTTAATATTGCTAATCTCAGCTCCTGTTCTAGTGATCTTAACAAAGCGACCTGGCAAACTTAAAATAGTTGTTCAGAAGATGGTTTCCCACATTATTTGATGTCGATTGCTTAAATGGAAACCGAGATATTACGACTGAATTATTTTACTTCCCATTCTTTTGCCCCGCCTTTTTAACGTTACTTCTGTTTATATCATCTTAACGCGCTCTGGTAGTACAACGGTTAAGACTCTGGACTTCGATGCGGACGACGGCATGTAGACGGATTGGGTTCGATTCCCGGTTAGTCCTGGTTGAAATTTATTGAAAGTGATTTTTGTAGTCTAGCGACTGCTCTTTTTATTAATTTTTCAGTACATGTCGTTTTCAAAAATGAAACATATATTCGGAGCTATGATAAGCATAAAATATAATCAAAAACGAATACATTTTACCAATTTTTAAGTACCTATTTTTAACAGTGTAGTTACAGGCCTGTATTCAAACAAGGTGCATCAGAAACCATACGCTTGTTTCCAAGAATTTCGCACCAATGTTCTGCACCTGCAGATCAGAATTCAAAATTTAACTCAATTTGGTCATAACGGGACTTACGCTGGTTTGTCCCTTAAACATTTCAATCGCAGTAGAATATGCAAACATTTTTCTAGGACGGTCAATACCCCCGGTTCTACCTAGTTACCAACCTGGATCGACACAACGCATGTCAGAAACCGTATACCAGTCACCATGAGCATGGGCATGGGCAAAACTTGAGTGACACGTCCTATCCATCTGTCTGGTCGTCTGCAGGGAATCGATAGCTTTGAGGCGGCTCCGTGCCAGATTCACGTCTCATGGGGGGGGGGGGTCTTCCCCGTTGCCAGGACAATCCCCCCCCCCCCTTCCATTCCACTTTGCGCGAAGGACGAAGGAGATATGCGATGACCCTCGTTTGAGGGGGGGAGGGACATGAGAGAGTGGAAAGTTAATTTGAAGCAGATATTTAATTAAACTGCGCTTTAAGTGCTTTTGCCGAAGGAATGTCGTGTGCCAAGACAATGGCGGAGGAGATCTTGTATGAGTTTTGTCAGTGGGAATTGGGGGGGAGAGGGGGGGAGTCCATCATGTGACAGTTTGCGAAATGTCTTGTTAATAAGATTTTATTAACCATGGAAGGGAGATTGAAGTCTACTTCGGATGGAATTCTGGGTGTGTCAAGTCAAAGGGTTAGTTTAGCAACGCGCTTCGATTTTTCACTTCAAAATTATATGATGAAAATAAAAATTTATAATGTAATAGTTTAAAATACTACAGGAAATGACTCAATCGTAAATTGTAATATTTCTTTTAAACAAAATTCTAAATATGTTTATTTATTTTTTAAATTGTAAATGCTTTTTCACAGACGTGGGAAAGGGTCAAGCCAAGTGAATACAACCAACCAATTATCTTTCAAATACACCTCAATCAGAATTCCATGGAAAGTAACTTCAAGTTGTTAAGATGAGAAATAAAAACTAATAATATTAAATAAAAGCAATGAACTCTAATACTTAGTAATTAACCAACCAATGGCATGAATTCAGCCATTCGTTTCATCAAAACTATATTTACAGTGTCTACACATAAAAAGTTGTTTTTTAAATATTTTATTGAAACTCGTTAATACTGCCAAGCTTCAATAATCTCTTTAAAAACTCGAATAACTTAACACCTTCTAGATGGCATTTTCAAATTGATGTTCGAATTCAACAGCATAGATCCCCCCGCTAATCGTCGGTTTTCATGCGTCAACACAAAATCCCTCCCCCTTGAGTGAAAAAACAAAAAAAAAGCGCCCAAAAAATACTCAGTGTTCAACTCAGCTGAAGAAATTCCGAAAAGGACCACCCTTTGGAAATCGCCCCCGCAGATTTAACCTGATAAGGTTAGCGGTCACCCCCCTACCCCCTCCATAGGGAGGGAAATCGAAACGGGGGGGGGAGGGGGAAGATTGAACAAAAAAGAAATTCGAGCAAAAAAAACAGAGAGGCTATTTTTGCTGTCGAAAAGTTTCCGAAGACTCCTATTCACATCGATCAAACGCTGTAACGATGGAGCGTTTAAATGTTCATTAAAACTCTTTTCTGGAAATTGCGTTTGTCGGATAGTCTGTCCGGTGACACGTGTGGGGAAATTTGGTGAGACATTCATCAGAGCATGAAAGACTTAATTTAATTTGTATCTATTTTCTTTTTTCCTATTTATCTATGAATTATAGAGTAACAGCTGTTACAAGCGGTTTCTTTATTCCTACGCTTTTAGCACTTTGTTGCTAATAAAGCTAAGCGATTTATTTAAAATATATGCTCGGTATTTGGGCAAGAATGATGTTCAATACAGCTTAATATGGTACAGCCACCCAATGACCATCGCCCAACAATTTGTGACCACCCTGTATGCTCTTGCATCAAGTACTCTTACTTCTTAAAAACACTTTCAAAATTAAGAAATAAAATCTTACTTCCCGCACAAACGGGAACCTTAAACCAAGTGTTATACAAGAGAACAAAAAGACCATTTAAAGTGCGAAAACTTAAGGAAATTTCACAATAACGAATCTATTAACCGCAGAATCTATAGAGAAAAACAATACTTACAATAATGTTATGCTACTTAAAAAGAAGTCACCATCAATTCAAGCAGCTGATTAAAATACATTTTCCTTTACTGAAACTACTCAAATACTAATTTTAGTTGATTTGTTAACGTGAGATAATATCTATCTTAAATCAAGTGTTATTACACAAGAGAACAAAAAGATCATTTAAAGTGCGAAAATTTGAGGAAATTTTACATTGAGTCTATTAACAGCAGAACCTATATAGAAAAACAATACTTACAATATCAAACAATAATTTGATGCTACTTAAAAAGAAGTCACCTTCAAAATTAAGCAGCTTATTAAAATAACTTTTTCCTTTAGTGAAATTACTCAAATACCAATTATAGTTGATTTGTTAGCATGACATAATATCTATCTTAAACCAAGTGTATTATAAAAAAGAACAAAAAGATCTTTTAAAGTGCGAAAACTTGAGGAAATTTTACAATATCGAGTCTATTAACCGCAAAACCTATATTTACCTTGCCGAAACTATCATCATTACCTTGAGAATATACAGTAAAATGTCGTACTGTTTTTATACTACAAATTCCCAATGATCTCTGTGAAGCCGTTCTCCCACAAAACGCATTTTAATAGAGCATCTGGTCAGAGAATTGTGCTGATATAACCCAATTTAAAACATAATTCTGTTCAAGTTTAATATAAAATTAAACTAAATAACTATTAAAACTTATTAATTTGTAATTAATTATGTCCGATTATTGCATATTTTTCGGCATTACGTAAGTAAACCAAGTTTTAAATTGATATTATATTTAAAAAAAGTTAAAAAATGAAATGACAATATTTCTTGATACAAAAACAACATAGTTAATCATAACAAAAAAACATGTAATAATAATAATGATTAGCTTTTTTTAAATAACACACTATTAGTTTATATTTAATAATAATAATAATACATATAATAATAATACATGTAATAATAATAATTAGCTCTTTAAATAACATACACTATTAGTTTATAGTTATATAGATATTTCTTGGTAAACGTTCGGTAGAGGTACTAGGTATTGGATAAATCACTGACAACATTTAAAGGGTCAATGGGAAAAAAGACCCAGCAAAAAAAATCAGCATAAAACCTTCATCAAAATATTCAAATTGAAGGTTTTATGCAGGAAAACTGCAGTTTTTTTGAAGATCTATAAAATTAAAGGTTTTTGTTTCAATATCCTTCATAAAAACTGTAAAAAAAACTTCATAAAAACCTGCAAAAAACCTTCAATTTTTAATCATGAAGGGAAATACAGATATTTTAAAGGTTTTAAAATAATTTTAATTTATGAAGTAAAATTAAAAACTTCAAAAAAAACCTGCAGTTTATTCTTTATAAAACCCTCAAAAAACCCTCAATTTCACAATTTTTATGAAGGTTTCATGCTGACTTTTTTTGTTGGAGATGGGGCTCCAATATTTACTCATATCGTCTTGTATTTGTTACAGGACTTGTTAATTTCAATGTACCAAGTTGTGAAATAGTAAAAACGATAAAAGTCCACCAAAAAAATATGCCAAAAAAATGTTGTATATCTCATACGACATTAAACAATATTTCGTCTTCTGCAGAATCACTCCTGATGTATCATCAACGTTCCTTTATTTATTATCACTGATATACACCAACACTAACATTTACAAAGAGAGCACTAAACCCTAGAGACCATTCCAGAGTCACCCAAACAACCCCAACAAATGTATCCTCATGAGGAGTGACCACTAACTCAATGAAAAGACACAAAAACCGTCGGTGAATGGGTCCGAACAATGAAATGACGTCACATGACTGAAAATGGGAAAGCAGGTAATTTGCTGGAGGAAAAGAGCAATCGATGCAAATGAGAATGGAAAGTAAAGGTAAAGAGAGGGAGAGATGGAAGAAAAAAAAATGTATTCCATTATTTTATTGCCCCCAGGGAAAGGTCAAGGTAGAGGCCATGGTAGAGTGGAGCCACCGAAGAACCGCCTGACCTTGACTCCTGTTTGATTCCTAGCTAATCGCCCCAGCGCGTTGTTAAGGCATAGCGGGGCTTCGACTCGATTGCGACAACTGTTCAGGTGAATCGAGTAGCGTTTACGAACTGTTTTGGGTTCGATTGTTGGGGGTCTTAGAAGTCTCAAAAAGCAAAATGTGTGATTGATTTTCAGTAGCTGATATTTATTGTCGAAAGTATAAAATACACCAACGTATAAGGTCCCGTTGTATGCATGTAACCGGTAACCGACATTTGGTCAGGCCCGACCCCCCCCCCCCCCCCCCCCTTCCCAATAATCTGGAAACCCTACAATTTGGGAATTTCAACTTTTAAAAATCCCTGAGTTGGGAAAATTTATCCCCGAAAAAATTTTTAATTGTTAGTAAATGAAAGCTGGGGAAGATTAGAAATTGCCGACCTTGTAAGATTACATTTAAATTACACCTCTGAACGAATACTGCATTGGAACATGCGTGCAACAAATCAATGCTTGTGAGAGAACTGTTTAATTTTATATAATTTATATGAAAAATGCCAATAAGTTGGGACTGAGAATTTTTTTCAGCACTGTTGAGTAGGGAATTTCGAATCGTTATGTTGGGAAATTTCTTTTTTCAAACACACACCCCAACGGCACCGCATTGGGTTACTTCAGATATGGCGAGGGGGTGATCGGTTAACGACAAAATAGACTTATCTTTGAGCTGTCTGTCGTTTAGTGGACTGTAGTAGAGCGAATATGACGTCATAATCGTGAAACCAACATCTCACACCGAATGGCCTCAGACACGCGACTTTTTTTCGAATTTATGAATTAAAAAACACTCGCGATTCGCTGATGAATTGGAAAATGTGTAACAGTGAAAATTTATGAATGGAATTACGCAATTAACCACGTATTTGAGGCCATACATGTTGGCCTCACTTTGATGTTAGCGAGATTATAACATTAAGTTTTCTCTACTATGAAGGATCCATGCTCGAAGGTTGTTTAGCACTGCAGAACACTAACATAAAAAACTATCATTATAAACCTAAAAAAAACTATAACCAAACCACCAATATGTTAATTAAAACTAAGAGTACCATAATAGATATAAAAATATAATACTTTTACGGTATTTAGTACGAATCCATAAATAGCATTTAACCCTCTTACAGAACTGAACGATTTAAGTCGCCATTGGATTTCCAGGTTTTTTTGGCAATACACATAAAATTTAAATTCATAAAAATACTGGATGTTTTAATATTTTTCAAATCTAAAGCGTTGGGGTCTTTCTCGGAAGCTATACTTATTAAAATAATAAAAATTAAAAAAAATATATATATATAATATACATCCATTGGAATTAAAAAGTAAATTATTCTGCAGAGAAAACAACATTATAATTGTGCACTCTTTCTAACCGCTCAGAGCATTAAGAGATAAATACTATAAATATGTTTGATATAAAAATATATATATAGACATTATTACATCTGCTTTAAGTATTTTTATAACTATCGAATCATATACTTTTCATATCGTACGTCTGTACGATATGAAAAGTATATGATTCGATAGTTATAAAAATACTTAAAGCAGATGTAATAATGTCTATATATATATTTTTATATCAAACATAATAAAAATATATATCAAACATATCAACATGCGTGCAACAAATCAATGCTTCTGAGAGAACTGTTTAATTTTATATAATTTATATGAAAAATGCCAATAAGTTGGGACTGAGAATTTTTTTCAGCACTGTTGAGTAGGGAATTTCGAATCGTTATGTTGGGAAATTTCTTTTTTCAAACACACACCCCAACGGCACCGCATTGGGTTACTTCAGATATGGCGAGGGGGTGATCGGTTAACGGCAAAATAGACTTATCTTTGAGCTGTCTGTCGTTTAGTGGACTGTAGTAGAGCGAATATGACGTCATAATCGTGAAACCAACATCTCACACCGAATGGCCTCAGACACGCGACTTCTTTTCGAATTTATGAATTAAAAAACACTCGCGATTCGCTGATGAATTGGAAAATGTGTAACAGTGAAAATTTATGAATGGAATTACGCAATTAACCACGTATTTGAGGCCATACATGTTGGCCTCACTTTGATGTTAGCGAGATTATAACATTAAGTTTTCTCTACTATGAAGGATCCATGCTCGAAGGTTGTTTAGCACTGCAGAACACTAACATAAAAAACTATCATTATAAACCTAAAAAAAACTATAACCAAACCACCAATATGTTAATTAAAACTAAGAGTACCATAATAGATATAAAAATATAATACTTTTACGGTATTTAGTACGAATCCATAAATAGCATTTAACCCTCTTACAGAACTGAACGATTTAAGTCAAATCTAAAGACTCATGCCTGCTTATGCAGTTTTATGGCGTTTTCAACAAAAATAGAAATTAAAAGAAACCAAATACAATAAAAAAAATACCGGACAGTTTTATAAAATACAAGATCAGAAGCGGGTACGGTTTATTTATTTAAAAAACATTTTATACAATTTTTCTTGAGAACCCTAGATTTACATGCCAGAATTAGGTCAGGCGAGGAACTGGTTTAGTTTGATTAATTAACCTCGCGCTAGAGCTGCATATTGGACTATTGGCGACTATTCGGGGCCCATCTCGAAGAAAAGATCCGGAAACAATGCCTCGTAATTTTGAACCATGGTCAGATGACGAGGACAACACCTGGGCTAGTACCCGATGCAATCTCAATAGGCGTCCAGACATCGGATCCCGTTCAGATTTAACGTGCATTCACAATTCATTGATTTTTTTTTAAAAATTATTAAGTCTCTTTTATTAGCCGTATTCGAACTCTTAATCCTCTTGTTGCTAGCAGACGACGGTAACCGTACCTCGGGGCTAAGGACCCCGAAACTTTTGTGGAAGTTGACCATACTGGACTGTTTATAATATTCGTCAATTTAAAAGAAAGAAATTCTATACTTTTCATGGTAGCATGGCCGAATTCAAAAGTGAAATTTGAGGATTTTTTTTTAAATGTGTTACGTTAAGTTGAAAATTTAAAATATGTGCGAGCTGTAATGTTTGTCCTTTAAAACTCAAGAAGAAAATATCTATTTTTCTATAATTTATTTTACATAAATATAAATTAAAGATGTACATTAATAGTATACAATCGGCAGCAACCTCAATAATGTGATGGGACAAACAAAAACTTTTAGCTATTTCTTTAAACATCACTTCGTAAATAAAAAACATCATAACAGTTATAATATTTTGTAGGAAGGGAAAAAAAGACCTTGTATTTTTCCATGTTACAATTACAAAGAAAATAAGGTTAGTTTCCAAATGTATATTGGAACGTCAACTGTTTTAGTTTGCAAAGTAGGTGCATATGTTTAAAGTTTAAAATTCCAAATTTTTATTCACGGAAATTGTCATTTGGTATCAAAATGAGATCATAAATAAAAACAGCTTTAACAGAAAGAGGAAAAACTTTGTAAATTACTAACAATTTTTACAACACATATTGATATTTTAAAATATATTTCTTTACAACTTCCCTTAATATTTCAATAAAACAATGTAAATTAAGTCAAATACATATTTCCAAGAGAAATTGTAAATACGCACCAAAAAACTACAATAAATTATTTATATCGATTTCTTAAACGTGCATGACAACAAAAGAACGAGCCACCTTCACCTGTCCGTCTCACGACCAAATCCCTTTCGCAACCAAAAGTAAATAAACAATACAAAACTCGCAAATAACAGCGAAATCTATCAAACATAATAACAATACAAGTCTGGAATCAGTAACTTAATTAACTCTAGTTAAATTCGTAATAGAAAAAGAGAAAATTCGGCGTACATACCTCAATTTCTAGCTGAGAAACTTTACAATTATAGGGCTGCAACGAAACACCTCACGGCTCAAAATATAGTTTTCCCTGTTGTCAATATTTTGATCCATTTTTCCACCTGTATTTTTCTACACTTGCACACGTGCAACTTGGCTTGTCACAAGGACGCACAAACAATATGTTGGCGAAATCTGTCTTTGAGTGACGTCCGCACCGAAATTCTGGAGTGTCGACCGGCATTGGATGAGTGAAATAAACAATTTGGGCAGTAAATAAACCAACTTTTGCAAGGCGATATTCGAAAAAAACGTTCTTTAGTTCTCTTTGATTCGAAGGCGTCTTGGCTTCTGCTCTGCTGGTAGAAAAGCGTTTCTGCTGGTTTCGGATGGATGCGGTGAGGTTTTGACAGCGACATCTATCGGAATAAATATAAACAGGAAACTAAATTAATCGAAAATTGGGCTAAAAAATTAATTTCAATCCTTATTTATTAAAAAATATTAAACTTGAAAAAAAATCGTATGCAATAAATATATATATTTATATTATATATATTTTTTTAATAAATAATAATTTTTTTCTCTGATATTTTGACAGGTGTTATTCTAAAAAATAAATGGTAATTTTTTTTTATTATTATTATGATTACCAAATTCCAATATATATTTCAAAATATAGTTTGAATAGTATGTCATCTCAGAATGTAAAGACGTGTCCACTGCGTGAGTCAATCCGCCCCTGTAAAAACAGTTTCCCAGCAAGGACACTTATGCCAAGGGAAAACTAACACATTGAGTGACGAGGGAGGCGCGAGGGAACACTGAATCAATCATTTTCTGTTTAAAGTGTCACATAAACGTGGAAGTAATTTCTTGGGGGAAACGTTCTGAAATATGGTGTTAATAATTTAAAATCCAATAATATTTTAACTAAATTAATATAAATTGAAATTATAAATCTATAAAATTTGTATTGACTTTAAAATATCAAAAGTTGGGCATCGGCATTTTTCGAATTGAATATTGGAAAATGGATTTATGAATATCCACAGCTCATTTGGAATTGGGCCAAGGTTTACAAAATGGTATTTACTTTAAAGTAGCCAAAATAACAGGTCAGAATAATCAGAGTAAAAAAACAAACTTTTTTAGGAAATTTAAAGTTGGAAGATAATTAATATCCTATAGAAGTGGTGGCGAACCTATGGTACGCGTGCCAGAAGGTGGCACGTACGAAAATTTTGCTGGCACGTGAAAGATTTACAACACTGTAAAAAAAAATACTTAAAAATAAGTACCTGAACCTTACTCGTTTTTCTTTCAGTACATTTGCATCGTAAATGAGCGACGACGTACTGAAATTTAAGTAATTGTACTTTCGCAAAACTTAGCAGTGTGATTTAATATTGCTCATCTCAGCTTCTGTTCAAGCCATTTTAACAAAGCGACCCGACACACTTAAAATAGTTGTTCCGAAGATGGTTTTCCACATTATTTGATGTCGATTGCTTAAATAGAAACTGGGTTATTAAAATTAAATTATCTTACTTCCCATTTTTTGGCACACCTTTTTAACATTACTTCTGTTTATAACTTCTTCACGTCGCCCTAGTAGCTTAACGGATAAAACACAGGACAGTGGTGCCTGCAGATCTGGGTTCGATTCCTGGTAAGTTTGGGTTGTAATTGTCGATATTTATTAAAAGTGATTAATGAAGGCTAGCATCTGGTTGTTTTTATTCATTTTTGCCCGTTGTACTCACTTTTAAGTACATGTATTTTTCAAAATTTAAACTTATGTATTCTGAGTCATGATAAACATCGAATGCATTCAAAAATGAGTACATTTTACTTATTTTTAATACCTATTTTTATCAGTGATTCTACTTAACATACAGCCAATGCGATTTGCAAACTTGAAACGTTCTTACATTGAAACACTGTGTTTTGGACCATTACCACTTGGCAGGGAATCCTCCAAGTTAGTTTATAGATCACAACTAAAACTTAAATTATTGAACTATACATAGCTTCATATAAATCGATGTATAAATATTTCATGAAGGCTTAAAAAAGTCAAAAGTTCGAAGGAAAATAACGACGTATATAAAAGCTCTTTATTTTACATTTTTCCGCGACTACGTAGTAATTTTTTAGCTGTGATTTGCTTCTTAGTGTTTAAAATTTTATATATGACTTGGAAATGTTATGGAAATGTTTATAACGTTTTAAAATATGGATTTCTAGTTTTAATAAAACTTTTCCCTACGGTGGTTTTTGTAAAAGCATTTAATGGGAAAAAAACAAGAAATAAATTCTATTAAATGAACGTTTTATATCAAATGAACTAATTGATCTTGCATTAAAAGTTTTTTTTTTTTTTTAATTTTTCCAGAAAAGTTTCTATCATTTACAAATAGCCAATTTTAAAAGGTTAAAAAAATATTAACCGAATTTATTTTTTTTAATAAATTTATATAAAATTATGTGTTAGATTTATTTTTTTTAAGAAATAATGAAATTCCTATGGTACGTTTTAAAAAAATCTACATGATCACTTTCAATAGTTAATCAACATTCTGTGTTTATATGAACATAATTAGTATGACTTATTAGTATAAAATTAGTATGACTTATTAGCATAAAATTAGTATGACTTATTAGTATAAAATTAGTATGACTTATTAGTATAAAATTAGTATGACTTATTAGTATAAAATTAGTATGACTTATTAGTATAAAATTAGTATGACTTTAAGTATAAAATTAGTATGACTTATTAGTATAAAATTAGTATGACTTATTAGTATAAAATTAGTATGACTTATTAGTATAAAATTAGTATGACTTATTAGTATAAAATTAGTATGACTTATTAGTATAAAATTAGTATGACTTATTAGTATAAAATTAGTATGACTTATTAGTATAAAATTAGTATGACTTATTAGTATAAAATTAGTATGACTTATTAGTATAAAATTAGTATGACTTATTAGTATAAAATTAGTATGACTTATTAGTATAAAATTAGTATGACTTTAAGTATAAAATTAGTATGACTTATTAGTATAAAATTAGTATGACTTATTAGTATAAAATTAGTATGACTTATTAGTATAAAATTAGTATGACTTATTAGTATAAAATTAGTATGACTTATTAGTATAAAATTAGTATGACTTATTAGTATAAAATTAGTATGAATTAGTATAAATTTATACTTTGTCACAATTTGATTATTTTGTTGTTGCTTTCTTCCAAGTCTGACATTCCTCGCCACCAAAGTGACTGCCTGGGACACATTTATTCCTGCACTGATAAGAAATGCAATGTTTTTAAATAGATTTTCCCATACATGACAACGGCTTAGATCCGTTTTGAAAAGTTCAAATGGTTCAACTTAACGTAGAAATGTCTTTTATTGGAAATGTCAACTTTTCCATAAAAACGGTCTATGAAATTCTTTCTGCAACCATGCGTATCCTAGCAACCGGAATGTTACTTATTCGGAAACTTCGATTGTCTAAAAATTTAAAGAGAAAGGGCTGTTTATTTCTCTACCGGGAAAAGCCCCTTGTCAACGGTTCTGAAGGATTATATTTCCGACCTCTTATTTTATGTAATTTGATTTTTAGGAGCTATCCTGGATATAATCTAAATTACCCAAGCTTGCGTCTGTAGACGAACAATTTGAAAAGTAATGTATACAAACTTTTGAATGAAACACAAATAGTTAAACCGGAATAAATTATCTACTACTTTCGATTGCGGAAATTACAAATGTTAGTTTAGTCCCTCTCATTTACAAAAATTCACATGCTGACAATGGACGAGTAGAACGACCACGCCTATAGTGACGTCAGAGCTAGTTTGTTTTTGGGATAGCGTTAGAATTTCACTCAAAACTACTAATATACTGAAAAGCTCGATGATATTTTTTTTAGAATATGATGTTAAAACACAAGTTAAACGTAATTAATACAAAATTTGAATATAAAAAAGCGATATTATTATTTGTTTACCAGTAATCGGCAACTTGCACGTACTCGAAATCCCACAAACAAGGCTAAACTCCGCCACCTTCTAGTTGTCCAGGGGAAAGTAGAAGAATGGATTAATTAACATTTTGGAAAAAAATCTAATTTTAATGTAGATGAGAGCTTTAAGGACATATGCGTCTTTACCTCAAAATTGTATGGCTCTGCTTGATTTATTTAGGCAGATACAGAGCAGTACAAAGTATATGTTTCACTTATAATGGTTCGATTTAATTAAGTAAACCTAAACGCCAAATGTGCGAAAACGCGCCAATTTTGTTAACTTAACATCACTAACCGCGCTCACAATCGATGAATAGGAAAATGTGTCGTGAGAATTTTTTCTTTGGCGACAAATAGTGGATGCTCAAAAGAAAGCGACCCTTTTCTTCAAAATTGTGGTCAATATAAAAAAATTATCTTGAAAAGTGATTTTTGTCAGTTAAACCCTTCTTACAATTAAAAATGCATTTTCGTATTTGACAAAACTTTTGTCATTTTTAACGAAACATGCTCCGATTAAATATTTCGTCAAACTGATGAAATTCACTTTATCTTTCTGTTAACGAAGTTTATTTCATCGAAATAGGACGGTTTTAAGTAATGTAATAATTTGAGTACGTCTTCGCTCATTTACTATGCAATTGTACTTAAAGAAAAACGAGTAGAGTCAGGTAATCAATTTTAAGTACCTTTTTATTTCACAGTCGTTGGTTAACGAAATCTGAAATATCAGCCTAACACCAAATCATCAGATGTTAGGTTACAGTCTGTAACCGTCATGAACGTGTCATTAAAATGCACTTAATTGCTTGATAGAAAAAACTATGATATAACTCATAAAATCTCTTTTTTCTACTTTAGAAATTGACATTTTCGTAGTGGTGCGAATGTTTGGAGAATAAGGGCGTCCGTTCTCGTTTTTCTGAATACTGAGGAACTGACGCTAAATTCTTATGCTTGTATAAACAAAATATTAAATCAAAATTGTTTAACATCCCAGGAAAAAAAAGTCAGCATAAAACCTTCATCAAAATTGCCAAATTGAAGGTTTTTTGAAAGGTTTTATAAAGGATATTGAAACAAAAATCTGCAGTTTGTATTAAGTTTTAAATTTTTCTGCATAAACCCTTTAAAACATATGCATTGTTCCCTCATGATTAAAAATAGAAGTTTTTTTTTGCAGGATGTTTTGAAGATTTCTTGCAGTTTCTATGAAGGATATTGAAACAAAAACCTATAATTTCATAGATCTTCAAAAAAAAACTGCAGTTCTCCTGCATAAAACCTTCAATTTCAAAATTTTGATGATGATTTTATATACTGAATTTTTTTGCTGGGACATACTACGTTGAAATATGTTTCAATTACATAAATATATTTGAATATAATTTATACTTACCTGAAAGTATCTGCACATACTTGTGAGTACAACTGTACTTTGATGGTTGGATTACACATTTTAACTAATTTTAGCCTCAATGTGACTTTTGCAGTTTTGGCGGTAAAATCTTTAATTATATAAAAAATGGTAAACGGTCGAAGAATATAAGCAAATTCTTTAATTCCCTCTATCAAATTAACGATTAATGACACACTTCAAAAAGAACGAAACTCGAGATTTTTCAAGCATACGCTTCATTATTTTCCAGAGGAAAAATAACACAAATACAGAAAACGAAAAAAAAATCTTTTCGAACTTTTTATACTCCACTCCATTAGTTTTACCTGTTACATCACCAGACTGACTCAATCGCCCAAACCTAAAAGCGCGCCATTTCATTTCTTTCGAATTTGATCGAATATAACTTTTTTTTTTCCATCTCCGCGATGGCAACGCGGAAATATATATAAAGTGAGCAAAGAAGAAGATAAAGAAAGGAAAACTATAAAGCAAAAAGAACTAAAAGTAAAGAGTGCGCGAACGCGATTGTCGTCTGCTTCTCCTATTTTTTTTTTCCCGCCACAGGGAAACGTGATTTTTACCGCTTCCTTTTCGTCATCGCATCGTTCAGTGATGGACAGAAATTTCGCCTTCCCCGATGCAATTACCCTTTCACTTTGGCCTTTTTTTTTGTACTTTCTTTGGACCTTTCTGGAGGACCGTACTAAAGAGTAGTGGGGGGGAGAGAAAACAAGGGAGGCTGGAAGTATGGTATTCGGTGGAAGAAGTGGATAAAATCAATAGGGCTATAGATGCAGTTGCTTTTCGATCGCTCCTGGTCCATATCTCGGGGAAAATCTTGATTTGGTATTATTAGAATTAATTTTATCTCAGAGAATATCGAGAAGTGAATTATTACAATTCCTGAGATTGTTTAAAAACATTTAAATCTATACTAATAAAACTAAAGAGGGTCTGTGTTCGAATGCTCTTATCCGATAATCTGCTGATCCGATTTTGATGAGACTTGCTAAAAGTATATTTTCATATCTCGAGGAAAATCTTGATTTGGTATTATTAGAATTATTTTTATCTCAGAGAATATCGAAAAGTGAATTATTACAATTCCTGAGATTGTTTAAAAACATTTAAATCTATACTAATAAAACTAAAGAGGGTCTGTGTTCGAATGCTCTTATCCGATAATCTGCTGATCCGATTTTGATGAGACTTGCTAAAAGTATATTTTCATATCTCGAGGAAAATCTTGATTTGGTATTATTAGAATTATTTTTATCTCAGAGAATATCGAAAAGTGAATTATTACAATTCCTGAGATTGTTTAAAAACATTTTAATCTATACTAATAAAACTAAAGAGGGTCTGTGTTCGAATGCTGATATCCGATAATCTACTGATCCGATTTTGATGAGACTTTCTAAAAGTATATTTTTCACTGAGACAGAGGTTTTAACATTGATTTTTTCGATATTTTTAGTAAAAGATCAGTTATCTTTAGTTTAGTTACTATAAAAGTTATGTTCCCTATATATTTTATCAATTAATGTAAAAGTCAAAATTTGTAATGTTTTAAATAGATCCTAGATTTTTAAAAAAAGAAACGAGTGCGACCTCTGCAAAAGTAAATATTTCCAAGTGAATTAATTTAAGGTGAAAATTTAAAAAAATGTAGGAAAAAGTAAAATTAATGTTTTAATTTTAAAATTCAGTATTTGTTAAATAATAAATTATTGGCAAACTTAATGTAAAGCAAAAATCCTCAATCAATAAAGAACAATATTTTTCAATTAAAATATTTGGTTGTCTAAATTATAAACTTATTACAAATAAATAAAATAGGTAGAACAAATTCCCTAAAAAAATCTATTTAAAAGCGTTTATGTTTTTAATTTTAGACATTTATAGAGGTTGGTTGAATGGTGTTTAATGGCACAAGTGCCAAACTGGCAAAGATGCGTCACACATTTATATAATTACGAATCCTTAGAGTTTTAAATACAGTTTATCAAACCAGTGCCAACCAGTTATAGAGGAATTAGGCAAGCACTGACCCAAGATATTCAGAGACATCAAATACACATTAAATAACATTTTCCAATTAGACAAAGAAGACAAGAAGAAATTATTAAATTGTGAAGAAAGATGTACGCCATTGTAAAGAGAGATATTTTAATGTTATGTTTTCTAACATGTTTTCGAAAAATTTTTATAGAATTAGCCGCTTGAACGATCATTTTATTAAATTTGTTTCACACTTTGTCTAGTTTATTTCATTAGGTTTATTACCAGTTCACATTTTTTTAACCATACGTAAAACAAAATTCAATATTTTTAAATAATTAAACTATGTGAGCATTTATGAGCTATTAGAACAATATGCACATAAAATCATTGGTCATATAAACAAAACCTCGTATCTCGAATTCCGCATCGTTTCTATTTCTTCATGGAGCAACGAAAGTTTGGTGGGGTTTTTGGGATTTTTAATTAATAAGGCAATGGCAATTTAAATAATGAGATTTTATCAAAGTAAAAATGTCCTCTTTTTGTTGCGGTTATGGCTGTTCAAATTTTGGATTTAAACTTGACAGCATTGAACAAATTTCTTTTCGTATTTTTCCAATAGCCAATCTTAATTTATTGAAAGAGTTTATGTGGAAAGTTAACAAGGATTTCATAGTTTCCATCAAAGTATTCAAAATTTTACTCCTTTTGTTTTGAAGACGACTGTTTTATCATACGTAAATATGGCCAGAAGAAGTATGTAGACTCTAACGTACAAAATTCGCTTTTTCGCACAAAGACAAAAGAAGGATTATTGTTTTGAATAAATTAAATACATTGCTACTTTTGTACCGATGCATTAGAAAGAAAATTTTATCAGAATTTATTTTTTTAAAAATCTCCCATGATCATCCACGTTGCAAGATATCTGATCCATGCTGATTTGTTTATCCTTCCACATTTAAAAATCATTTGCATTTTAAGTTACATATCGAAAACAAAAAAAATAAAGCGAAAATAAATAACAACATAAAAAATGACAACGGTCTTATTTTAAACAGAAATAAAATAGAATAGTGATACTTACAACATAAATATCCTTGGGCTACGACAAACAGATAGAGAATCTTTCACAGTGCCGCGGAAATGAAGTTCCGTAGCCTTTTACATACAGCGCCCCGTCAAACATTATTTAATACGTTAAAAAATAATACTCTAATTCTTTGCTGAGTAAATCGGAACTACCACTACTAAACGGAACCAAAATAGAAATGGTATTCACTATTTATAAGGTTTGGTCTACTCGCAAAGCACATTATTAGCTCACGTTTTCTATGTTCGACTATATATATATAATATAATATGATACTACTCAGATGATAAAGGGGATCTAAATTAGCCTTGTCTCCGTTGGCTCATTAGAGCATCCGTACAGATGTAGCTGCCCCCTTATTTATTGCAATTCACTGTAATCTCACACTGCCTGAATTGACAGTCCTAATATATATATATATATATATATATATATATATATATATATATATATATATATATATATATATATATATATATATATATATATATATATATATATATATATATATATATATATATATATATATATATATATATATATATATATATATATATACATATACACATACATATATATACATATATACACATATATATACACATATATATACACATATATATATACATGTATATACATATACATATACATATACATATACACATACATATATATACATATATAACACATATATATATACATATATACACATATATATATATACATATACACATACATATATATACATATACACACACGCACACACATATATATATAGGGGGTCTTTCGAACTTTGCAAAACTTCAATTAACTCTAATATCAGTTTTTCGGAATTTTTAACCATAACCAAAATGGTGCCTGTTTTAAATTAATATATATTTATAACCTATATCATTTATACAGTAGAACTCCAATTATTCGGATCAATTTGGACCAGATCCTATCCGGATAATCGAATATGCAGATAATTGGACAATTCTCTAAAAAAGATTATTTATTAATAAAAAGCAAAATTTTGATTTAGTGTATAATGTCATTTAATGACCATCAAAAACAATATCATTCACCGATAAAAGCTTTTAAAATGCGGATTTTTCTTATTTCTTTTTTCCCCCTCAAAGCAATTCGTATCCGGATAATTGGCGTTGATCCGGATAACTGGAGTTCGGATAATTTAAGTTCTACTGTGCCATAAAGTAAGAATGGAAATTACTCTAAGAATACTGCATTCTTGAAAGATCTTCTTGACATTTTACGTACTACTTACACCTGATAATAAAATCTTGAAATTCTCGTCTAAACAGATTTTTAAATATTTATTTTTAATTCGCAATGTTTTGAAACAAAATTATCTGTAAACAGAAAAGTGAAGCTTACAGAGCTAATTTTAAGAAAGTGAAACAGCCAGGAAAACGGATAGACATTTCGGAAAGTCAGATAAAAATATGGTTTTGAAAAGAATACAATCAAGACTGATCCTTTGTATCACTGAATGAAAGATAGCGTTTTCATCCGTTTAGAGTGGATATCTTCATTTTGCTTTGAATCAAACATTCTGTATGGGGAAAATATAAGGATTTGTAATTTTTTATGTGACATTTTAATTTATGTGAAAAATATACTCACAACAATTTATTTCCATGAAAATCTTTTACAAACTTCAAATAACATGTTCAATAAACGTTGTTCATTCATTGACGCCGTATAGTGTTAAATGCCGTAAAGCCAACAAAAGTTTTTTGATAATCTATAAAATATGATTATTAATAAAATAAATATTTACATTTGCTTCAAAAAAATCTACTTAAAAAAGTCATTTTAAATCTTAAAAATAATCTATTTTAAAATTCTTAAGCTATATCCATTGAAGCCCAAGCGATTTTGACAATTGTAAAGATTTCATTTTTTGGAAGTTTAATTAATTTTTCATGGGCATAATATTTTATATTTCTTAATAAATTTGTAATTAATTGTAAAGAGATACCTTGCAACTTGTACCTGAAACCTTTAAATTTCAAAAATAGTAAAATTGAGTATTTTTATGAATTTAAAAATACATAACAATCGAATTGATAACCTCTCGACTTTTGATGGTCATTATCCATTTGGCGGTTTTAATTTAAAATTTCTGGCGTTTTTTTTTATTTTGGAGTTTTGGTTGGCGCGCTGTTCAGTCGGTTAAAACTTGAATGTACTGCTGGAAATACTAGAGTATTATATTTTAATGAATCTCATAGAATATACGTAAGCTCTTAGTAAAGAATCATTTGCATGAAAAAGCAATTTTGAGATAATAAATGCAATAGAACCTTGATGATATCCATACTACCAAACGAATGGTCACGTTAGTTCTAAAAGCGAAGTTTGTCCTATTTTCAATAATAAATGTTGTGTCGTTTATGTTTTCTGACGTCACGCGTCTAAATGCAGGAATATTTTCAGAAATTGGGTCTTTTTTACGGAAGAGATCGACGGTTCGCTTCCACGTGATGGTGGGTTATTTGAATAAATCCTAAATTTAGATTCCACTGGTGTCATATCATCACGTTTACTAGAAACGTAAGAAAAAGAAGCTATGTGGCCACGATGTTTGTTCTGTTCAGTAAAATTTGACGCCCATTCGATCGTAAGATCATCTGTTTACTATAAAAGGTATAGAAAGTTGTAGTTGTTGAATAGAGAATAAAAAAAAATCGTGCTTCATGTCTAGTAGTCTTGCTTTTTTAGTGGATATGCTTTTATAAAAACAGTTCAATAGGGAAAATATTTATCGCTTCTTCAAGGAAATGGTGGTTAGTCTCTACATAACATAGATTATCGCGTGTTTTTAGTAAACGTAAAAGAAGCTTCTGTTAAAATTGACTAAAATAAGATATAAGAAATTGGTTATGGCTAATTTCGCATTTGAATAGTGGACACAGCGTTCGAATGTTATTGAATAAGTCCCCAAAAGTTTGTTTATCAATCTTTGCTTATTCAAACGGATTCATAATAAGTACTGTAAGTAGTATAAGTACTGTAATAATAAGTACTGTAACTCTAGATATTTGTTCATAATTCATAAACATTTGACAAAAGTGCCTAATTTTCGGAAAAAAATTATTCACTTTTATCTGAAAGTTTATAACATGTGATACATTATAGTCTTACGATGAAAACTAATTTAATTATTATTGCAATGATGTATAGTTGTCTACTGCTTCGGGAAAGGTAAGAGTTTTGTAGTATCAGGAATAAATTACATATAAACAATTCATAAAACAAAAACTAACTAAATAAGATCATCACGTGACAACTTTTAAACACTAGTTTTTGCTAACTTTTATACTTTAAATAACATTCAGCCGACATTTTATACCCATGTATTATAACCAAAAATCCCCGTCTTACTAACTTAGATATAAATTAATTGTTACACTCGCATTAAATGTAATTTTAGTTATCAGACCTTAACCCTCTGAGCGGTTAGGAAAAGGTCAAAATTGAGAAGTTGTTTTCTCTGTAAAACAGTTTAATTTATATTTCCAATGCATGTACAGCCGCGGGGAAAAAAACGAACCACCTATGATTATTTCGTTAGTTTTTATAGTAAAGCTAAACTTAATATACCATTTTGTAGGGAATAAAGTCAACTCTACATTGATATACAAAAACATTTGCATAGTGGACTATCTTCATACTCGAATCCGCACCAACTTTAATATTTTCAATAGCAACACCTACTTTTGATAGCGCAGAAATGTTCCCCGCCCTCAAAATAATCTAAATATAAGTTTTCGTTAATTTCCTACATTTAGATGCAGAGATATTAGACGATATGTATCTATCTTATTTGAGGGGCTACTTCCACATTGGACAAAGTATTAGTGAGACTTCGAAATGAAGTACGCTGGTAGAAAATGTTTTGGCGTTAGCCGTGGTTCTTCTTTTCCCGTGATAATTCATTCCCCTACTCACGTATACCCCTCGCCTTTATATAAGAATTTAGAATTTTATGCCCACGCGATCACAGCGCTTTTAATTCTCAAAATTAGTAGATTTCTGTTAAGTTCTGCAGATTTTAAATTTGTGCATGACCCCTTAAGTGATCATTTGATGCTCATTTTAATATAGCCAAAAAACTACAAAGAGGAAAATCATGAAATTTTAGATATGCATATAAAACGTTTTTCTGTATCCATCACTATGAAAATATAGCATGGTTGCTATTAATAAATTTTATGAATATTAATATCATAATTTAAATAAAATTAAAAAATATACATATAAGTAATGAAAGTTAGTGTATTTTGTTTGGGTTGTTTAGCAGTAACACAGATAAAAATATCAGCTTAATAAAATTATTATTTCGAAAGATATGATTAAAAGTTTAAGAAATTCATTTAACATTACGAGTTCTAAACTTTCGATATTCATAATTAAAAAACTACTTAACCAAATGACTTGCAAATTGATATTCAACGATAAATTTTTTCGTAGATTCTAAATATTTAATCAAAATTGGGTATTGCTATTGAAAATTTTAAAGTTGCTGCGGATTCGAGTATGAAGATAGTCCCCTAAAAAAAAATTTTGTATATCAATGAGTAGTAGACTTTATTCCCTACAAAATGGTATATTAAGTTTAGCTCTACTATAAAAACTAACGAAATAATCATCGGTGGTTCGTTTCTTTTTTCCGCGGCTGTACATTGTCTATTATAAGTTACTATATACTTTTTAATTTTCATTATTTTACTTTTTAATTTTCATTATTTTACTTTTTAATTTTCATTATTTTACTTTTTAGTTTTCATTATTTTACTTTTTAATTTTCATTATTTTACTTTTTAAGTTTCATTATTTTACTTTTTAATTTTCATTATTTTACTTTTTAGTTTTCATTATTTTACTTTTTAATTTTCATTATTTTACTTTTTAAGTTTCATTATTTTACTTTTTAATTTTCATTATTTTACTTTTTAATTTTCATTATTTTACTTTTTAATTTTCCTTATTTTACTTTTTAATTTTCCTTATTTTACTTTTTAATTTTCATTATTTTAATAGATACAGTTTTCAAGAAACATCCCAACTCTTTAAATTTGAAAAATATTTCAAAATCGAACATTTTTATGTTTAATATTTCTGTGTATTGTTAGCAAAGCTGAAAATCCTTGGTCAACTTCAGTCGTTCAACTCCGTCGGAGGGTTAATGATGAAAAATCAATATATCTTTGCCAATAAAATATATATAAAATTTGCCAATAATTCATATGTCAGTTAGCCATTTTTCATCGTGCCCAACTATTCTCATATTGAAATGTCAGTAGGACTAATAAGGAAATTGGTTAACAGGGGAATATATTAGATTCTTATCACGGCATGTATTATTTCAAATATAATTTATTACCAATTTCCGTCTTTGAATGCAAGTATTTTTCCATACAAGTAATGAAATACAGCGATTGCAATAGTTCTTTGGATGTTCCTGCTATAAAGATTTTCTATTTAATCAGCATTTCATACTAATAATGCTAGACAACCGTCAAGAACAAGGCTGAATAACCTAAAACTATTGTTAATTTTCTTTTCTGTGTCTTCATAAAAGACTCTTTAAAGGGATTTCATTTTGTTTCCGTCTGCTTTTGACAGAACAGCCTCATTAAGAGAAAGTGGGATCCCCACCAATATCCATTGTAATGATCCAATTTTAATGAACCAACTTCAAGAAAGGGACTCAATTCCGGGCGCACCATTGCATAATTAGAAGATGTCTCATTTTCTTTGTCAAAACATAAAGTAATTAAAAGCATTCTATGGATTTTTTTTTAGTTCTATAAAGTAGCAAAGAAGAATTTTGTTTAATGCAACGAATCTTTTCTGCGTTGCCATTCTTAAGTTATATATGTATCGGAAGACAGAACTCTTTGCATTATTTATCGTTCACTTTTCGAAAAGAATATTTTCGCAAATCTAAATTTTGCATTTTTTCTGCAAGAGATGTTTAGTAATTTGTACCGTTCTACCGCCAGCAGAAAGCTCAGCGCCAGAATTCCGTTGTCTGGGGGCTACTATAGAAACGGACAATTTTACTCAATTATAGGGATAGAATGTAAAAGTGAAAGAGATGGGTTCTAATTAAATGGTAGCAACAAATCTAAGTTTGCATTTTCGTCAATCACATAGTAATCAAATGACTCAAATTGATGACACTTATAGGCTTTTATTTTACTTATTGTATTTATATATTTTATTATTTTTGAGTGCCCCAAACGGACCTTCAAGTACTTCCAAGGGTACGCGTGCTACAGGTTGAGAGCCACTGTTGTAATAAAGTGTACAACAGAGAAGACCTTTAATTTTTAACAAATGTTTATCTGACGCTCGAGAATAATAAATGAAAGGAGGACTAGCCAACAATTTAAAATGCAGGGGATAGGTGTTTTAGAACTTCGAAAACCATGAAAACCCCTTTGGATATGATATGGAACAACGTTGTTTCACTTATAAATGGCACATTATGAAGCATGGATTAAATCAAATCAAATTAGAAATCATTGTTACGATAAGAGTAAGACGTAAGATAAATAGCTTAAAAATTAAATAACTGACAAGCAATGTTTATAGTTAGCTGAAATTCAAATGTAAAATTCGGAAACCGTAATAAAAGAATTATCAAAACTTTAAATAAACACGAAAATCAGCTAATAAAAATACTTCAATTTAACGATGTATTACAAGAAAGTATATGCAATTTACTTGGCAGGCTTCCTTCTTCTTTGCTTTAATTGTTCCTCTTCCAGCTCAGCTAAAAGTTGTTATATTCGAATCTTGGCTTCGTGTATCAGATTCAGTTGCAGTTTCCAAAAAAACATAGTCACACTTCGGAAAAAACAATCATGTTCCTTCCTTTGCTCCATTAATAGTTCCTTTATTCCATTGCAGATTTCTCTTTCTACGTATTTCCTTAAAATCATCATCCTTTATTTTAATTTCACGCCACGTCAAACTATAGATGTTTCTTGACCCTATCCCTTGGTATAACTGTGTATCTGTTACATCGGTTTCCGTTATTTGTTATACCATATTTACAGAGACAGGCAAACGACATCCGGAACAGATGTATTTTAAGATATTTGGGGCGGTTCTTTTCTTGACGACGACAAAAGTCGCCAAAGAGGTTTGTAGTGTCCTGCGGCCTCCGACTACTCAGGATCAAAGCTGGTCCCCTTCCAGCAGTTAATTATAATACTTACATGTAATCCTTCAAACAGTTGCTTATGGTGCATAAATCCAAAAAAAAAAACTGACCCATAAAACAACTCCAAAAAAAGTATCCTTTCCTACAACTGTTGTATCCAGGAAAATTAAACAGAAATTTTATATTCCTTACAGTTTATTTAACTGACAAATAAAATAATATAAAAAAAATATCTGTATTGCAACGAAAGAAAAAATTAAAGCATTTCGAAAAAGAAATTAAACAATTTTGTATTCTTTCCTCCTTTCCAGTTTACTTAACTGACAAACAAAACTAAACTGTTGACTGCTTTTACAAAAGTAAAATTAAACATTTTTGTACTCCTCCTAGTTAACTTCCCTAATTATTTCCAAAACACATGAAAAACAGTCAATTTTCTGTTCATTGCACGGTTTTTTAAACATGTAATATGCCAAATAAACAATGCACAAGATATCCAGTTACACCGAAATCCCAAAAAGTAATCTATCAAAACACTAACCTGACAATTGATGACTTGACACGTCTTATCGTTTAAGCAGTTCCGTAAAACACTTGTAATTTTAAGCTGCTATTCGAAATTGACGCTAAAAATAGTTCCGGGAACCGCACAATCGAATACGCAACACGATGACGACATAGGGTTTCAAATTGAAAGACATCGCAAAAATCGGAAAATGCCATCAAAGTCAGGTGTGGTTGCCAGAATATGCATCCGTCCGGAAAAAAAAACGCGCCAAATGTCCTATAATACATACCCGACATCCTACCAGTAAAAATATATATAATTTTTTTTTTCAGGATCAGATTTCGTTATTACATTTTAATGAGAGCTTTACTACACATATTAACACAGAAGTCTAAAGAGTTATAATTTCGCGTGTGGTAGAGAACATAAAAATTAAGAGTTTCATGTAATGAATAACCTTTTCGTAAAATGTTCAAGAATCACAACTGCCTGTAACATATTTTTAAATAAATTAATGTACATAAATATATACATATGATAGAATATGTGCTTTTTGAATGAAAATTCGATTTCGGCATGTACGCTTGCTTCACCTGAAGACAGACAAACAGTAAGGAGGATTGAGATATCTCCTTTAACAAACTGAAGACTTCTCGACACGACAGCTTAGCACTCCCTCCCTTGCCGTTTAAGTATCTCAATTTGACCTTTTTGTACTAAACATACATGCACGTTTCTTACGAAAATATTATTAAAGAATCCCTGTCCTCACTTACGCAAAATTGATTTCTTAGAAGTTAACTGTAATTAAACCCACATCTAGTTGCACTCAACTGATAATCAATTGCGCTCAGAGCACAATATCTTCCTCTCCTGTTTACTTCTATTTAATTCGAAGGTAGGAACTCTTTCGTTCGGAGGTTGATAATTAAATCATCATCCACCGAAATCTATTAAACATCGGCAAATCGCATTACCCCACGATCTGCGCTTCAGCAATTTAATTCCATTTTTTTTCCTTCGCCCTCTCAAACCACCCTTCTACGCCGAAATGATATTCTATTCCGGACGAAGGGTTTCTTGCCGCAAGCCAAACACCGACAACTCAACTCCACTATCGACAATTACTTGGAAAGAGATACACGCTTCCCGAGTGGCAACAGTTTCTGCAACCCGATTTCCCTCCAGTTGACTGCTCAGCGTAATGATAGATGTTCCGCGACACGAACCACTCAATTCGCGGGCGAAACGACGTTTAGTGTTCGAAATAGTGCCCTTAGGACACGGGATAAATAAGGAGAGGTTATGTCGTCTTATGGACTCTTCCGATGGAGCTGCTGAGACGATCATGATTTCTACCACATATTTCAGCCAAAATATTTGCCACATTCAGAAAGGGCAGTTTCTATCAAGTACACCGTGTTATTTTTGTCACAAATTCTGAATTCCACAATAAATTTTGTCAAGGATTTTAATATGTTTATCTAACTAGAGATAAATTATATTACAAAACGAAATGACATTCTGAAAAGGACACAAAAAAAAGTAAAAAGCCTCAAACAATCAGTAGCGTACACAGAAAAAATATGTAAAGGGGGGGGGCGGTGTATGGAGATGACCTCATACAGTCATACAATCAAAGCATATTTTAAGAAATGTTCACTGGTGAGAACAAATACTTATATATGGTCAAAAGTAGAATGCTGATAGATAGCTGAACTTTGATGTTAACCTTTTCGCAAAGGCTTCGTAACCAAAAAGTTGCACTGAAAGTGGGCTAATTCCTAAACGGGGGTAAAAATTCCGCTCTGAGAGGCAGGAAAAAAATCTTGAAACTTTGTGGAAAGATGACTTGCCTTACAATAAGAGGAGTGTAACTGTCTGACGGAGGGATCGTTAACAATCCTTCATCAAAGCACACAGATTAGGGGAGGGGAGGGTCATTCAGGTGTAGAAATACTAAAAAGCGCAACCTAAAACGATCTGTATAAACCATTAGCGAAACGTCTCCTGCCGTACTGGTGTAATTACCTGTTATGTCGCAAACTACATACTTCAGACCACATGCATTTCAAAAAATCTTCCCCAATACTTGGGTTCGAAAGTGTCCCCAGCCCGCCACTAGATCTCTATACTCTAGGGACACATGTTGTCCCAGCCTACACGTAAAGCTTAACAAAAACTTTGTGCAAAAAAAATGCCAAAAATTATTTGTTTGTAAATTCAAACTAAATTAATTTAATTAATTTAACAAAAATGATCGATGTTTTTCTCTCTAGGAAATATTTAGAACACGAATGATAAAATGGGCGTCAAATCCACAAGAGTAGTGGGGCTTTTCTTAGCAACGGTGGGGGAAATATCTCACCAACTCTATGTTAAAATATGCCTTGTCTTACACCCAACCGCTCCCACTTCTTATAGAACCTAGCTGTAAGTTCAGCATAAATCAAAAAGTTCATAGATTAACTCCAACTTTCAAATAAATGCGGTGAATTATGCTATTTATATATTTCTGTAAATTGTGCAAATAAACGAAACGTATCTTAATAAAGATTTGACAACTTCTGATTTTCAAACAAGCTAAGCAGTGGCATTCCGTATCTTAATTAGGTAATTAAACGATACCAAAACTGCCAGTGCTAAGAAACAGCCATTGGGACATTTTGAAGTTGTTTTAGAGTTGATAAAGGGATCAAAAGGACATAGTACGTCCAAGAGTATCTCAAAATATTTCCGATGGAAATGAGATCGAACGAATATGGTGGCCAATCCATGAGAGCATTCAGGAATGTTACTGGCCCATTTAGTTGTTCTCTTTAGATTCTCACCTACCTATTATCAGGTTCAAGAGAAAATCTTGACATCCGTAAACACTACTGCAGACCATGTTGAAATTTACAGGGACAAAAACTAGCGACACTCCGGCGTACAGTCCATTCATATGGTAGTGCTAGATATTGTTCTTTAAATTAATGGTGTAACTATTTCTCTGAGTTGACGCAGTTGCTCGTCGGTGAACTTAACCAAATATCTAATAATCAAAGGTAACCCTTTGAAAGCTTGGAACATATCTCTGGACAACTAGCCCGCTCATTTCAAAAAGGTTTTAACAAAGGAGGAATCACAAAATGGTCCACGCCAAATTAAATAGCAACGTCTTTAATTAGCTGTGTCCCAGCGCATAACCAGCGATAAAAAATGTCTTAAGAGCCATAATTTAATGTATCTATCCTCAAATACTCAAAACCTCTGTTCGAAAAATTCAATCAATATATTTTGAATTTCATCTACAAAAAGGTTTCCAGAAAGAGACGTCTTTAAAGTGTACTTAATTTTGTATATAATACCTAAGAAGATAATTTTGATGGTATATTATATAAAGTTTGCATATTCTCTTCTATCGCAACGACTTTCATCCAATGAAATTAAGCCACATTACACTCAAAATTCACCTCGCGTTCTTAACTTTTGTAAGTATTATTATCCCTCTAATTTCAAAACCAGAGAGGTCACTTTTGACAATTTTTTTAAGAGAAACAAAAAACTAATTAATTGCATTATTTATGGAAAAATTTAATCTTTTGCTTTTTACAAATCGGTAGGGAAAGGTGGGGTAAAATGAGCATATTGAAATTGAAATATAAACTAGGGGGCTTCAGCCACTACTCGCTAACGCTCGTCAATCGGGTTCTCTAAAAGATAAATACAAAATTCACTAAAATATAAATTTGTTCAAAATTCCATAATAAATAATTTAATGTTACAATAACAGTCGCACAATTTTAAATTTCCCAAAAAGTTTTGAGCTTATTAAGCAGAATATAACTGTATTTTAAAATTTTATGCGTTTCAAACATTGTGACACCAAAATCGAATTCATTTTTGCGCTAATACATACATTTTCGTAGAAGGGTCATTCCATGGTAACTCAGGTTACATTTGACACGTACGTTGGCTGGTTTCACACTAATTCTACCCAAAATAAAATTTCTAAAACCACAATACATTTTTTTTAAACTTTGAACTGATTTTAACTTAATTTAGAAACATCAAAATATATTATAAGTGTCAGAATTGTTCGACTATAAATTATTTTCCTCCGGTAACTCAGGTTACCTAAACCGGACATGGAATATACTTGGTACTTTAAAAACTGCCAACTCTGCTCTTATTGAAATTTTAAATTCATAAATTGTATCCTAAATAAATCTATGGATTTTAATCTACATTAAATTTTACATTGGAAGATAAATATCCATATTTGGAATTTTTAATTAATTACCCGGTAACTCAGGTTACAGAGTTTTGGTAACTCAGGTTACATATCATTTAACAATGCTCTTCTAATAATTATCTCAGTATTTCCTTTGGAATTTTGATTAACTTATCCAACTTTTTCGCATTTTATATGAAGCAGTTAAATTACTGTTATTTTAGTAATAATTTCATAGTAGTATATTGCATGAAAATGCATATATGTAGAGTTTTAATATGCAAACAAAACTTTTTCTGTTCTCTAAAAATACCCAATTTTTAACGAAAGAACAAATTTCATAACAAAATACAGAAAAGAATCTAAACACTGAAATCTATGTCTTTTCAAACACATCAATTTTAGTGCTAAATTCATATGTGAACGGTTTCCTTTCATAAATTAAAATTCATAATTTTTCAAAATTTTCCTTTCAAAATTAGAATAATGGAGTCGGTAGAACACGTAACATTTTACTGAACTGTGTATATGAAATATCTGTTTCATCCAATTTAAACCACTTTCTCCTGTTAATTTGAGACACATGATTTATTTAAATATCCTCGTCATCAACATCACTGAGGCACGTCATACAGCGGTATTCTATTTTTCGGGGACTACTTAAACAACGGAACATTTGCTTAACCACCAATTTTCTGTTGGTTCTTCGCAGATAATACTGGACTGTCTGAAATTATGGTTATACGAAGGAAAGTCTGCTACAAATTTATAAAACAAATTCATAGCATTGATGTAGTTTTCGTGATATTTACACATACAAACATTGTCAGGCCTTTTGTTGCTCAATATCACATGATTTGACCTTAGCTCAGCAAAATTGCTTTTACCTACTATTTCGCCAAATTTAGAACAAAACATTTGATGTATTTCGTTGATGGACGAACTCAAATGCCTTATTTGCATTTTAATTTTGGATCCATCTTCTTGTCTTATCGTTACCCCATCCTTTATACCAGACGCTTGTCGGCTGATGTAATCTCTTTCATAAAATGCTCTTACTTTTGAAATTACATCCAAGCTTATGCAGTAGCGATGCATAATTTGATCCTGCTCTGATGGAGTATTAGAATAGCCATATTTCTCAGAAAGTCTTTTTACAACGAATTTCTTTTTCTTGCGGAGTTTGGCAATGCTGAGCAAGCCCGGCGTGTAGCTCTACCCATTGATGATGCAGTTTTATAAATAGGAATTTGATTGGGAATAACACACTTTTCACTTTTCTATGATTGGAAACATTTATTTCTTATTTTCTCTTCCCTCTTCACTTTCTCAGCTGGTGTCAAGGCCATTACAATATCATCATAAAACATTTAAAGTCCTCTTTCTCGAAAATTTCTTAAGATAATGTTTTGAGATTTTATAATTCATCGAAAATCTATTTAACTATTCTATCAACAAAACTATTCTTATACATGTCTAATGCTAATGTGTTAAAAACACAAAATTCACGTAATGGATGCACTATGAGGGGAAGAAAAGCTATCGGATGTTAAATTTGCATGGTAACTCAGGTTACATAAAGATGTGGTAACTCAGGTTACATAATTTCAATTCCAATTCTAGCAAGTAATACTCGAAATTTAAAAAAAATAAAATGTAAAAATGAATTATTTATCTCATTTGTAAAGAGAAAACTTATTATGAAGTATTACATTATATTATTAAGCAAATGGGAAGGAAAATTTCATGCTTTGGTAACTCAGGTTACACGTGGGTTGCTAAGGTAACTAAGTCTAAAAAAACTATAATTAAACAACAATAATTTACCTAATATTTAGCTTTTTAAATACAGAAAACATTAAGAAATAAGATAAGAATTATTTTATTTATTAATATTTTATAAAATAAAGGAAAAACTTGTCTCAAATTTCACTAAACTTTGGATAACACTCAGCTTACAACAAACCAAGTGTTCTAATGGCTGCCATTTGCAAGAAAACAAGTTCTTGGAAACAAATAACTTTTGCTAACAAAATTTAACACATTATCTACAAAATCAAGTAAAAATTAACCACGAAATAAAACATTTAAAAAAATACTTGAATGTCCACTTTTCATGGAATGACCCAGAAGGTAATAAAACGCTGTCTCATTCCAGCAATTTTTAAAATTAGAATATCAATGTTACTCATCTTTAGTTAATGGACATGTAAAATGTATTAGTGGTTCCAACGTATTAAACTTTAGAAAGTATCCCGTGAACACGCGCCGGGCATATCATCACACCCAATATGAATCGATTTTGGGTTCGTTATCTAGGACTAAGTAACCTTTGAAAAGGAAGATAACTTAAGTTGTCAGCAAAAAAAAACTAAAAACAGTTTACTTGGCATTTATAATGAATTATCTGTTAATTTATAATAAAATCAATTTTTTAATATATTTCCTAAACTTTTATTTTTCTTACATAAAATTATAGAACAAAAATTAAATTTTAAAAAACTTGGTTATCCGGAGAAAGTTATGCTCTTATTTTTAAAGTAGAATTCAAGAAAATACCTAGGAGTGAATTAATATCTAGGTACATATGAAGTAGTTTAGTAAATGGAGAAGTGATTTTATCTTTAAAAAGGTAACAATAGTAATTAAAGGAACTCTTTAATTACTACCCTTTTTGTTATTTTAATATTATCAACACGTTTTGTCATGATCAAAATAAAAATATACTGTTTAGGTTTAATAGGTTTTGCAATTTTTTAAACATATATTAAAGTTAATCACCGATTGAAAAAGCTGCATACTTCTTAATGCGATGAAAAAATAATACATTTCATAGAAATTTATTTTAATTCAGTTAGATTTTTTTACTAATCACAATTTTTCAAATCTGATTTTTCTTACAAATTCTGTTTTTATGCCCTGTTTCTATGACAGCTATTCGGCTAACGATTGGTCGAATAGAAAAGTACTCGGCCTAATCGAATATTCGGCATATGGGCCGAATACAAACCAAATATTCGTTTCATCCGTAGTACAATTGCACAAACTATGATCAGAACCCAGTGTTATGAAAAAGAATCACAAGAAACAAACATAATGTTAATTTAACACATTTATTTTAAAATGAAGACATCCAACAAGATAAATTTCATCCATTTTATATAACTGAATGAGGGTAAACATTGAAAAAATTTCCTTCACTGATTAAATGACCTCATCTCGCTTGCAATGAATTATCGTAAAATGCCACTTATATGGGGGGTGGGGGAGGAAAAAAGAAAGTCAAAACTCTGAGGTTACGATGAAGAATTTTGGACTTACAAGCATAGGCACCTCAACACAATTAGAAATATGGATGTAAAAAAGTTATTATGTCAGTTTAAAAGCTCTGCTTGACTTTAGAGACGAGTTAAAAACTTCTCAGAACTTGGGGAAGCATTGGCCAAAACAACGCCCGCGATTGACGCAACGGATCTCGACACTGATTCCAATACTAGGCTAGGTTGAGTAAAAATCAGCGGTGATAGATGAAACAATAACTTACAAAAATCTCTGTGCATTTATAAGTATATATGAAGATTTGGAGGGGGAGAACGGCAAGAACTCTCAAAACAGTTGAAACATCAAAATTCCTTTTTAAAAAACGATCAAAATGTACCGACGAGTCTATTCGGAAACAAGCAATACATGAATAATCAGTTCGAAGTATAAATATTTTAATCGACTTTAATCTTTACACCTATACATATATATATATAAGATAATCCATGACAATGGGGATAACAGTTAGTCGTCTATACAGGTATTTTGATAATCATTGCGGTTAACCCCCTCTCCCTGCGAGAACACCTCATTCTAATAATAGTTGTGATCTGAAATTTATATGAAAATACGAAATAGCTTTCGGAGAACTATGCTATGTTAATAATATATCCCGCAGGATTACAAAGTCTGGTCATTCCGGCCCGCGCTCCAATCAAAAGACAGCTGGACACTGATTCACACGTTTATAAGAGGGGTTTTGTCGAAATAAAGGAGAGAATTTGGGAGACAATGTTTCTTGTAGATAGTGGAAGTGCTGTGAATGGAGGAACATGGTATTATAATTATTATGGTAACAATATGCAGTCTGGACCCCAGTTGTTGTAACGGTAGAACAGAATATACAAAATTCTTCGCAATACACATGCTCCAGTGATCAAAACAATTTTCTGTAGTGAAGTCGCTTCCAAGACATAAATTGAAGGGGGCCTGTACAGCATCACTACCAATCAATCACTACCTAAAGAAACAAAAAACCAACAGTTTTAAAAACATATTTAAGAAAGCACATTAAACACAGAATTTTAACATTTTTATAATTTAACACTTTGCACTCGTATGTGATGCTCCCCGTATGGGGGACATCACTCGTTTTACCATCGCGCTCGTATGTCAACGTACAGGGGACATCGCATCTGTACCGCTACGTTCGTATGTCGCCATAGAAATAGGAATACAAAAAACAAAGAATTATAAAATGTAATTGTTTCTTTATGTTGTGCTTTTTATTTTGTTTCTTGTTTGTAGTTTCTTTGTTGTTTTTATTGTCTTTTAGTTAGTTTTGTTACAGTTACTTACTTCTTTCTAGTTATAGAAAACAGAAATTCTTTGGGCAAACTGTGATAACTTAACCAAAACATTTCTGTTCGAAGTATTTCTAAGTTGATTTGCTATGGTGGAGGTGCGGGCATTACGTTCCTCCCCTAAATATTGTTTATATAGTTTGTTTATATTATTACATTTCTTTGATTTTTAATGTGGTGCAGTGTAATATACTTAAGTATTCTTAGTAGTTTCAATAAATTATTTTGGCACGTTGAAAAATAAAATATTATGTGGCTACATTTGCATCCTAGGTCAAGGGGTGTATTCAGGGGTTATATTTTAAAAAATTTTGATTTAAGGATGGTAAACCTTCTAGTTAAATTGGAACACATTTCCATCAAAAAAATTCATCTTGATCGAACATGAAAAAAAATGCTGAGTTATTTGCTAACTTTCTAAAGCATAATTACGAGTGCAAAAGGTTAAGTTTCAGACAATTATACTGGATTACCACTGAGAAAAGACAAAAAAATATCCGATTTCTCCAGACTTTTTCAAAATTGCAAGTTGAAAATTACTTATAAAAAAAAAACGATTTCTTCATACTTTAATATTGAAGAGGTGCCTGAACAACCTAGCAAAGTATCAAACATCAAGAAACTGCCAATTTACAAATTTATATTTGAACAAAAAGAAAATTTCACTAATGACAAAAAAAAAAAAATGACAGGTATTCTATTCCTCAACCTTTTTCCTTGAAAAAAAAAACCCCAACTTTTCAGATAATTTTAATTTTCCCTGACAATTCCAAATGCACGGCAACACTGATTGCAGCTATAGGTCATTAAAATGTCACACAATGACAGGCACTGCAAAAAGGAGGGAAAAAAATTACATTAGAATTGATTTTTAGAAAATTTAACTTGGAAACTTCTCTGGGTTATCACTAGAAACTAAAAATTTGCTAACTTTGAAAAACTTTCTATATCTTAAATAAAAAAAATAATAAAATTTGGCAAGTCAACCATAAAATCAGTTCATAAAATATTATGCACATTTTTGTACTTGCTAACAAAAAAAAAAGTAGATGCCTTTGAAGTCCAATCTACTAAACAATCAAAATTCAAATATCAAAATTTTTAAGATTCCCATTAATAAAAAAATAATAAGACTGTTTCAAAATAAACTTATATTACTATGCAACTTTCTTTTTTCAATTCATGAAGTATTGTTAATACAATAAAACCTCATTACAATGGATAGTGCTTATAACACAGTTTAAAATATACAAAAATTTAAATCCTAGAGGTTGAAGAGCCATCCGATGCCTGCCATGATTGAAGACCCTTTAAATTTTATTATTCAATATAATGAACAAAAGCCAAACGAAAATGTGTTTGCATATTATGAACACTTGCTGCACCTACATTAGTTATTAACCGAAAAAATACTAAGCAGGAAAGAGACCCAACAGAAAATTATTTTTTCAAATCAATGAATGTAATCAATCAAAATGAACCAGGACCTTCATATTCTGAAGATTAATGCAGTATATATGCAGTACATATATTTACCATTTCATCCTATGATGTTGTGAAGGCTGTTTTTTATTAAATATATAATAAACATACTTTATATAGCTAAGTACTGTACTTTCAGCGAAGTGCACCCTGTTGGCATTATGCCTCTATATAAATTATTTGTTGTAAACTGGACTTTCATTTTAACAGACAACCTTCCTATTAGTTTGTTATAATGAGGTTCTACTGTAATTCTACACGTGAATCAATAGTAATTCTGTATGTTATTCGTTAATTAAGATTCTTTTTCTTTATTCTCCCAATAGGAATAATGAGATAAAGTAGTCGTCTCTGGCGAGCAAAGATCTTAAAATCTTCACAATCAATCACCAAAATTCTTGGAGTAGATAACAGAATTCGAATAATTCAGGCACTTTTAAATAAAACTCTTCAGACTTAACATAAAATAAATAATAAAATTAAGTTATCAAAAAAACCTGTAAAAGACAAAGAAAAGTACCAAACACTTACGTATTTACAAAATCGAACATGTTTTTTTCTTTTTGATATGCTGCTTTTTTTCTGGATTTTTTCTATTAATTTGCCGTACCAGATCATAAAAAATCTGCAAGAAAAGTTAATAAATATTTACACAAAGAATGTTTAAATAGTAATACAGAATTTCAAATTAAAGTTTGAAACTAACTTAACTTATAGAGTTCATATTGTGAAAGTAAATCCTCGTTTCCCAAAGATTTGGAAAAGACATTAGCTTGATGTGTTCGACAAATATTAGATAAAATACCGAAATTCTTGTCTTGTAGTATTGCAACAATAACAAAATTAATGCTAGGAAATAGGACAAACCAAAAAACTTTGTCTCAATATTAGTCTAATGCCAGGTACCAAAATTTTGCAATAAATAAAAATGTGGGTACATTTTATTTCAATATAGAATAATATTTTTAGTGAAAGCATCACACCAAGTTTCATAATTAAGGTAAAACTTGAGTTGATTAAAAAAATTCAATGTCACTAATTTTAGTACAGAAAGGGCAAGTAGTGAAATAAAAGTAACAAGAATTATTTTCTATAAAATATCTTCTCTCATTCAAAATCTCTTTCAGGTTTTACACCAAGGTTACACTTCTCCTTAAAAAAAATCTTTAAATCTTTTAACAGACGGATTTACAATTTTAAAGAGGTTAAAGATTTTGCAGTTTCTTCTAAACATTTAAATACTTTTATCCTCAATATACTAAAATATACATTATAAACAATTGTTTAAGTAATTATCAATTCTTGAATATTTTGTAATTATGATACAAAATGCTTTGTGTTTATATTTTACAGATACAGAAAATAAAAATAAATTATAATTTCTCTACGAATTTTAAATTTAGTTATTGAAGGATTAAGAAATGTGGAAACAAAAATGTCTTAATCCTTCAATAACTAAATTTAAAAATTAAGGTGTTTATTACATGATTATTTATTTTTAAAAAAATTAGTAATTTTTAAATATATGGATACAGCCTCATCAATTCTAAAAAGAAAAACAAAATGAAATCCTGATGAACTCATAAGAGAAAAATGAATGAAATGTATCCACGTTTCTTTTAAATCTTACTTATTGATCCATTCCTAAATCACTTCCATTTTCCCATAACGATCGTCTAAATTACTATTCAGTTTCAACTGTGCATCAACCCCATGGAAATCACATTCCATTCTTCTGAGCATCACATTCAATGTCTTCCACCAGTTCCATATACGGTCATTTTAACCTGTGTGAATCTAAACTTTCTTTTAAATGGCAACACCTCTTGCACAATCCTTCCTAACTCTGTGCATTCCTAACTACACCATCAAAGATGCAAGTCTTGTTGCTGTGTTCTCGCGTTTGAGCCACATTCTCGAACAGAAGCAGACTAAACCAACTTGAAAACTAATACAAATCCAGTACCTTATCACCTTCGTCCATAGCATAATTGCTTATAAGCAAAGTGAAATATTATGGAATTAATAGAACGAACCTAGATAGCTTTCTCCCAAACCTTTGAATGCGAGACTGATGAAAATAGTTTAAATAAATATTAGTATAACTAATGACATTTTATTGCCCAAATTTTAAACTAGTCCATAACAAGAACACGCTGGAACCAAGAATGTGGAAATTATTTTAACTTTTTATAACAACTATTTACAGAATGTGAATACTTTAGCAAACGTTTTAAATCAACACAAATGAATTTGCATAAAAGAATTGTCATAATAAATCAGTTACAGTTTGTAAACAACATGGCAGGAAAAAAATACTTTATGAACTGCAAGCTGAAGATATAACATCTGTTTTGATAAATACCTTAAGAGACTCAAAGTAAAACTATTCATAAATTAAACACCAATCTATCTCTTTTATGTAAAATCAAATCACGAGTTCAAACAGAGTTGATTGAAGCATTATTATTGTAGGACGACCGAGAAAATACAAAATATAATTTACGTGGTAACCCTATAAGCAGTTAGAAAAAGGCCAAAATTACAAAGTTATTTTCTCTGCAATATAGTTTACTTTATATTTTCAATGTACCTATATTATATATGTTTTTAAGTTTTATTTTTTTAATAAATATAGCATCTAAGAACATCCAGCGCTTTAGATTTGAAAAATATTTCAACATTGAATAGTTTTATGAATTTGAAGTTTATGAGTATTACTAGATAAATGGACGACTCAAATCATTCCGTTAAAAGGGGGAAAAAATAATTTTATGTAGAATTATTTATCAAGTTATTCAAAAATGAAGATAAATACCTAAAATTTAAAGTAAATTAGAAATTAGGCTAACATTAACAACTTTTCTTATCTTGTATAGATAATACTTCAAGCAATTAAACATTTTCTTTGTAAAAGTTGTCAATGCATAGATAGCCAATTTATATTTTGAGCTTTGTTAAATTAAAAATTAAATTACTTAACAAACTAAAGTTAAGTTTATTTTTATAGCCAAATAAACAATTTGTTGAAAAAGAACTAAAAATTTAGTTATCATGGTTTATGAACATTAAATGCTTAAAATGCAAGCAATTTGTTTTCAATATATATTTCTTCCAATTTTACACCAAGAATTTACACAAAATATACTGAAATATACATTTATATACAAATTAAAATACAATTTTAAAAATGTACATCAAAATCAAACTTAAAAAAACGACTTTAGTAAGAAGAGACTTGGATAATTTAAGGAACAGGAAACACCAAATCATGCATAATATTGCATACGTTAAAAGTGCAGGGTCCTTAAATTCAGAAACATCAAACATACAACTTATTACAATGCAATAGGAAACTTTAAACTCGCTTTTAACAATTAAATATAACAAAAGTGACGTCCATGCAATAATAAAAACATTTGAAGAGAGGCCATTTTTAGAAAATATATTTAACGGGTAAGGGATAAAGAAGTAATTGGAAAGTTATTAACTCCATTAAAAGATTTGAAAAGTCACAATAGAACTTAAATACTCCATTGCGGGTATTTATCTTGTACCTTTCACAAGAACCATTTCATAATTAGCATTTATATTTACCGGCTAACAGCCCGTCAGGTATGATGGGGAAAAACTACATAAATATTTGTTTTTCCTTTGTTCACAACAAACATGTTTAACTCATTGTTCTGGTTGTTAACAAGTTTCCAGCAAAATCCTTAAAACTGCTTTTTTGTTAAGTTTAAAAATTCAATTACCAGTTTAAAAAATTAGATTACTTTTTTAAAAAAAAATCCTGTACCCATTATTATTTTAATGTTTTATTTTTCTAATGTAGAGTAAATCATTTTCAATTTGCTCAAAACTGAAATTTGGAAAAAACAATTTAAAAAAAAAAAAAATTAAGAAAGTTGGTTTGTTTAGTTTAAAACACAAATTACCAATTTGAAAAAATGAGATTACTTTTTTAAAAAACTATACCCAATATTATTATTTTTTTTTCTAATGTAGAATAAATCATTTTGAATTTGCTCAAAACTTGAAAAAAACATTTATTTCTTTGATACTTAAAAGAAATTTTTAAAAAATATTCAAAATGAGTACAAGGGGTTATGGGAGGACATAACATTTTAAAGTGTACGTGATTTATTTTTAGTAAAAAGGGTAAAATATATTAGCAACTGAAAAATGTGTATTTTATGAATTAGTAAACTAAAATTAAGGCATTACACATTGACTTATGAACAATTTTTTAGTATGTAATAATTTAAACTAACAATATTTTATTAATACAAATACAACGTTTAAAATACGTAATAAAAATCCGTATAATCTGGACGTGTTTCGGGAGATACATCACCCTTCAGCAGCGGAAAATGCAAAGTCTGTGTGTAATAAAATATAAATAAACCCAGAAATTTAAAGTGTTGCCAAAGAACAAAAAACTATTTCAATCGGTTGGAGTTAACTATTGTGTGCCAACAAGCGGGAAATACTGGGACCGCAAATGTTTCATTGACAAATCGAGTCAATATTGCTAAAAATATGTATGAAACGCCTCCGAGAAGTCAAGTTCAACTGGAGATTTAGGTTTGCAAATTAAATGAGAGTTAGAAAAATAAAATTTCATGTAATAATTAAATATTTCATGTCAATGTGGCATGTCATATGTTGGTCATAACAAAGAGAGCATTAATTTTCGTATTTAGGAGCACCAAGCACATACTGTTAAACAAGAAATAAAGAAATCCTCCTTTGCCAAGCCCTCTTGGGTACATGGTCACATATTTAATTTTTCTAACTCGCATTTAATTGGCAAACCTGAATCTCCAGTTGAACTTGACTTCCTAGAGAAGTTTAATATTTTTAGCATTATTGACTCGATTGTCAATTAAACGTTTGCGGTCCCAGTATTTCCCGCTTGTTGGCACACAATAGTTAACTCCAACCGATTGAAATAGTTTTTTTTATTATTTGGCAACACTTTAAATTTCTGAGTTTATTTATATTTTATACACACAGACTTTACATTTTCCGCTGCTGAAGGGTGATGTATCTCCCGAAACATGTCCAGATTATACGGATTTTTATTGCGTATTTTAACGTTGTATTTTTATTTTAATATTCTTAACGCAATGTTCTACAAGACGAGTTCTTATCTTAACAATATTTTAGTATGTAATAATTTAAACTAACAATATTTTAGTATTAAACAGAAAATTCATGAATATTTTTAAGGAACTACGCAGAACAAAATTCTTGTTGCTCTTTTCCTAGTAAACGAGTCTTTCAAATGTTATTTATGAGATATTGGACATATAGTTGAATATTTAAAATTGTAAATAAGAGTTTAATAGAAGAAAGGAAAAAAATTACAGGTTTCTATTTCAAATATTGCAAGTTTAAAATTATTTATTGAAAGGACCACAATGTCCAAGCCTTTTTAAGCAAAAAGCCTATAAATGCAGAAATAGCATAATTAACAACTGTCTATAAAATATGTCAAGGAAACCCTAATAAAAACACCTTGTACTACATATGCATATTGCATAAAATATATGTACAATAGTTAATGGAGTTTAAACACAAATGGTTAGACAAGATATTTACTTGCTTCCTTTTTTTTTAATTCAGAAGAATGCAAAAATTAAACTGATAATTTAATCTATGTGTTTATGGGAGGACGTGGTTAATCATAATGAGCAGCTAAACCACATTTTATGCATTTGTGGTCATTTTACTACAAAATGATTTTTTATTCAGTGCAACGAACAATACACACAGCGGCAATTTTTGCACTAATAGAATTACTATGGTAATCCCATTAGTTCATAATAATTTTGCTATAATAATTTTGATACAGCTTATTCCAAAAGAATTTATCGATTGGTAAATGTGGATACAATAGCTTTTTTTAATTTTGATAAACATTAAACGCAGATAATTAGTAATAAAGCAATTTGACAAAGCATTAGCTTTGCATTCTCATAAGTAGGATTACTCAATGTTCAACTAATAAAGTATTTAAATTTTGCTTCATTAAAAAAGCACTGTTAACAAAAAGTACATATTTAAGAACTTTGAAAACAACTTAAAATATATTATTAATGATTTATAATTTAGCATTAATATACCACTTTGATAAACACTATTTATATACATCACTGCATACTTCTTCAAAATGGAAAAGAATATAAATAGGTTCATGGTTAACACTCTTTTAGAAATTAATTAATTTTAAAAAAATATAACTTCGAAACATATCGAAAATATAACTTTCAGTATCTTGATAGTTTTAAACGACAATATTCGAAGTGCTTTTAACTTTTAAGGATTTCAATTTATTTTATGTTCTATGTATAATAAGCAAATACAAAAACGTTTTCAAATGTAAATCTTTGTATTCGACATTAAACATACAAGAAATTTTTTACTGATGAGAGATTATTTTATACACATTAATTTCACTTTTCATCACATTTCGTCCAAACAAATTTGTTTTATTAGATAAAGACTTTACATATCTTTCCTAGAAAAATCATAGAATTCAAAAATACCCTAACCATCATACAGCAAAAAATTCCTTAAAACATGATCACACATTTGCCATGCATTAAATGCCATAAATATAAAGCTAAGTTATTGAACTGTTATTTCTTAAAGATAGCCTTAAACAAATCATAACAATGAAAACATCTTTTTTTGCTTTACTTGCAAAGGAAAATACTAAAACAAATCCTCAATATAAAAAAGTTATAGAAATCCTTATAAAAGTATTTTTTATGTGTTTAGAATAAGATAAATTAGATATTCTTGAACACAATTAACCAACAAAACAGCTATGTTATTTTTATGAATTGCGGTACATTTATAACCAGAAAATACATGCTGTTTTTTCTCCCCAAATCAACAAACTTATATACAACAGTAAAGAAACAAAGTTTAAAATATTAAATGGCATTTAATATAAGTCAAACATTGTTACTTGATTTATAATACAGATTTTTTAAGTACATATTTGATAACACAACCAAGGGGAAATAAATTTTAAAACACTTCACTTTAAAACACCGATCCACATTTCTTCTAAACTGAAAGAACTTTTAACCCACCCATTCAAAAATCCCATGATTGTATTTTATTTTTAGTTGTCTAACAAGAATTGTTTCAATCAAACTGAATAGAAATAAATATAATCAACCAAATTAACATTAATGTTACATTTATAGTTTTAATGACAACAATTTAAAATCAATTGTGAATGTAGCGTATACATAATTTATTCAGGGATGGATTTTTTTAACTCATATTTGTGTAAGAACAAATGTTATAGTGTCACAAAATTATTTGATTTCTTTACAAAAACTAAAAAATATATACAATATCAGGGCAGAAAAAAATATCGAACAGGCTCTCATTATAGTTATGATATAAATAAGTCAAATTCTAGCTCAACTTTTTCTGCAAAGCCAGCCTAAAAGTTAATATACCAATTCTGGTAGATTGTATTCATGAAACTATGTATATTAAATGCATAGGTAATATTTCCCAATATAAAAAGTAACAGAATTACAGCAAACAAAAAACATTTTTCTTTTTTACACCACTTGAAATTATGACTAAAATTTATTGATGTTTTCAGATGAACACTTCAAAAAAATTCCAGACTGATGATATTCAGACATTAATATTGAAAGTTGTTAATAAAATTACCTGTAATATTAACTTTATTCAAAAACTAAACATCCATGAAGCTTTACATTATTTCTGAATGTATTCCATAAAGAAAATATATATGAGGACAAATGGAATGTACAAGCTGCATTTAAACTTGAATAGTAAAAAATCATTAGTAACCACTCGAGTTTTACCAAAAACCAGACTAAAAATAAGCATGTCAAATGCAAAAACATGTCTAACAAGATAAACAAAACTCGTAAATATTAGCATCAGCAAATAAATTTCATTAATCAAATACAACTTTCAATATTAAAAATTGATCAGGGTGTTTTACCATAGCTTAAGAAAATGTTATTGACATGTAAGCGCCATTGGAAGCAATGACTTACCTCATGGACGTTGATCTTTGCTTTAGCAGACGATTCCAAGAAAGCACAGTTATTGAATGACCTGGCTAAATTAGCACCTTGATCTTTACCCACTACACGTTCATCTTCCAGGTCGCATTTGTTACCCACTAATATCATTGGTACCTGCGCAAATTGCAATGCACAACATAAGCAAAACAACCAAAAATATTGTTCTACAAAATGTATAAACAGAAGGTTAGCATATAAAATTTGCACAAGTACAGATGTATTAAGTAAATATGAAAAATACATACACTTAACACATCTGTGCACTGAAGCAGTGATATGTGCAGTGATGGGCCATAGAAGGCCTCATTTTCCATGAGGTGTGAGGTCTCCTATAGTTACGCCCCTACACTAAATTTAATAGAACCTTCTATGCAGTCGGTTAAATGATGGATTAAGCGACATATAGGCTAATTTTATTTAGTAGGAATAAGCTAAGTGTTTTAGTTATAAAAAAAATATTCGATAGGTTTTTCTTAAATAACAGATGTCAAATGTGTAAAAGAAATTCCCCATACATGAGGATACCTTTCTTAATTTAGCACTGGCAAATTTCTATATTAGTTCAGAATAATTTATACTGTGAAATATGATTTCCAATGGCTATAATTGCAAGATCCGAAAGCCTTTCCTAATACAGTAGGGCGTAAATCAATTTTAATTTACTAAAACTTTGTTCACACTTGTTGAACTGTGTTACCAGACCACAGTAACAGAGGCGCGGGTGACATCGGGTATTAAAAAAAATCATATAAATTGCAAATTAAACTAAGTAGTTTAAACCATAGGGCAAACCATTACAGTAAGATTTTACAGTAAGATAGTAACACTATTTTTACTTAATAGTTTACAATGGCATGGTGCTCTGCAGCAGAAAAAAATTACAAGATGTTTCAAACGTGAAAACAAAAGTTTTAATGAAACAGAATATTTCCCGATTTAAAATAGTACAGTTGTATTTTAATAGATTTTTTTTTAGATTTTAATAGATTTTTGACAACTTTGTTAAATAAAATGTCAGTAGTCTTACTTTACATACATTTTATTTATAATCTTAGTAGACCATGATAACTCATGATCAAAAATACTGTACATTTCTTAGCATACAAAAAAAAATATTGTTGAGTCTTTTCTTTAAAAATTACCCATAAACACTTTACTCACAATACCTCCATCTTGCAGAAAAAACAAAAAAAATTATAAATATTATTCAAAAAATTATATACATAATAAACTTTACTATATTTAAAATTTTCCAAATCAATGAAACTCTTATTAAAAAAAAAACAAGATACCCTTAAATAGCCATTGAAACTATTACTTATTACAAAAAGTTTTTATATAAGTTTTTTTCTCAACAACCGAGGTGATCAAAGCATTTGTCTTGCCCTTATTTCTAGTCAGTATCACGAGTGGAAGGGATAAAATTCCTAAGACAAACACTCTAAAATTTTCAATTACACTCACAAATGCACAACATTTCGCAATCAGAAAAGACAGCATAAAGCTTTGAAGCTTTGTGTTTTTCAATGCTTCACAACTGAAACAATCATAAATATTGCTTTCTTAAGAATTATTCATATTTTATAACGAGTATAATATATCTGCAAATTCAAATTATCAGTATCTGCAAACTCAAATTTTAATAGATACTATATTCGTGAGCATTGAAAGTTAGTTTGCCTTTAGTTAAAAATTTAAATTCTTGAAATGAAATCCGGTGCAAATTAAGATAAGATTTTTTCATTAAAAAAATGCAGAGATTACAGCTTTTCGCCCAACAATTCGATGAGATAGTGGTAGACAACTAAAAGAAAAAATAATTTCCAACCGTGTTACACCTCCTGTATCATTCAAGAAGGAAAAAAGTTTTTAGTTCCATGTCCTTTTACCGGATTTGACAAATTGCGAGTGGCATAGTTGTCTTAATTTTATTTTGTTATATAGACTTTTTTCGTCCTGTTCAGTCTTGGACAAATGAAATTAGACAAAATAAACGACGGAATTCCTACGATTAAAAAATTTCACTCATTATCAGCAATGTCAAAAGATTCTGTATTCTTACTTATGTACTTTTAATCTTGAAATACTTGCACATAGGATAAGATATTCTTCATAAATAACAATTTTAAAGAAAGACTAGACTACTTTCCAACTCGAAAGAGCAATGGATAGGATTTTATTATTAATTTGCTATAGATGGAAATTCAAATATGAAAAAGATCATCCATAGATATACAGCCATATAAGGTAAACGAAAACCTGAAATTAGCCAATATTTTATTTTCCTAGTAACAAGTATGCACTTAGCTTAAATCAGTCATTCCATAAAATGGAACTCTCTGATTTGCAAAAGAATCTCTTGTATATAGCGAAATGGCATAATTTAACAAGACTTAACAAATGAGCAACATTAAATTTTACTCTAAAAATGAGTGGTTTAATTATTGTTGCACTAGAACTACATAAGGGACAATTGGTGAATGTTCAGGATTTATACCAAAGAAAATACATGCATTGCCTCATAATTTTAAACCATAAACACTAAATGGACACACTCCAAACTTTCACACTATGATCTACTTATGACTTATGGTGAGGGGGGCTCCAGAGGAACCAAGCACTGTGACCAGATGTCTATTTTACTGCCCCCCCCCCCCCCATAAAAGAAAAATCCCTGACCGTTTATAAAAAGATACTTGTAGCTGAAGCAAAGACCCAATAGGAATATTCTATAACTCCCAAGACCCAAGTAAGCGACACCCCCAAGTACTTAAATATGATCTACTTAAGGACATGGCAGATATAACATATGCCAGATTCATTTGCAACATTGATCTACTATTAGCACAATGATAAATTTGCTTCTAAACCAAATAAAAGCTTGCTGCTCTCCTCCCAACCAGGAAATTATGGGTTCTTCTAATAGTTAGAAGTAACATACAATTTAGTTTGCGTTTATTTTTAACATTAGGCTACAATGCTCTTGTAAATAGATTACAGATTCCGGATTTGAGCCAATTTACCATACACTAACTCTATTGCACTGTTCTGTATATAAAGCAGGTTTAACTCTGACAAAAAGAAAACATACCAAAAGAATGAAGAAAAAATAATATTCTTTTCTGAGTGCGAGAATAATTTGAATATTTTAACCCTTTGCACTCTATTGGCGCCGCTCAGGCGCCAACATAACAAATCATTCTTTTGGTTCCTTGTTCTTTAAAATAAACGAGAACAACATGACCTTGTGTTTAAAAAACATCGATATTTTTTTCAACTTGTTCTTTTGCAGATCCAAAACAGATTGTTTCTTTTTTCTCTAAGCTTAACAAATTCTAGGGTAAAAAACATAAGAATGAATAACTGTTCCGCAGAAAGAACGGAAAACGCAAAGAGTTCTTGGAGTGCAAAGGGTTAAACACAAATAAATTTGAATTTATGCAAATATATAAAGAGTGCCTACAACTATTTTTGTTTACCTTGCCATACATAACCTTTATTATTTTTATGCAAAACACTTACGATTTCTCCACAAAATAAAACATTAACTTCACACTGTAATAAATGAAATACCAGATGTTTTTTATACTTACATCATCTGTGTCCTTTACTCTTAGAATTTGTTCCCTTAGATCTTGCAAGTCATTGAATGTGGATTGAGCTGTTATGGAATATACAAGAACAAACCCTTGACCATTTTTCATATACAGGTCGCGCATAGCAGTGAATTGTTCCTGAAAACAAAATATTCATTAGTATTGCACAAAGTACAATAAAGAACACTTTTTAATTACGATGAGCAATTGCAAATACAAAAAATTACATTACAAGGAGTTGAAACGCTTGGTAAACATAACACTACTATCAAATATACATTTAAATTTGTTAAATTGAAAAAAGTCAGGGTGACTCTAAAGCTGAAAATAGTTATTTATTTTACAGTACATTTTCTTGGGAAAAATTGATAGAATGAAAGATTATTTATATTTGGTGCTTAGCATATGTTAATATCTGAAAAAAGCCTTATGAACAGGTTGTGGTAGATTTTGCATATATTAAAAATAAATACTAACATTAAATATTTACATTTTATTCAAAACTAAATGTGTGGCCCACATTGCTAGGGACCTGGTAAAACAGATTTCCATTTTTATTAATACAAATTGCAACATCTATCCTTTGAAAAATCGGGATTTCTACTTGGATTAAATTCAGTTTATTTTATGAATAACAAACACAGCATAAAATTATGACTATAAATTTGTGCACATAAATACAACCATCTCATTTTTTAAAAAATCATCAAAATATGTCTAGTAAGAAACATTAACATTTGAAGGAAAGGTTAGTTTAAGATTTTGTCAATAAAAAGTGAAAGACCTTTAAATTTTATCCAATAGTAAGCAAGATGGCTTAGATTTTTATCCAGCAGAAGTTCATAACTATTGACAGAAGGAAAAACTTATTTTATACAGATTAAATTTTATACACTGGGAAATTTATAAATATTTAGAGCCATGAAATAGCTGTGCAAAATTGAATAAATTTTAATATGTTACATAGCATGTTAAAATTCTAACACTACTAGTTTATTTCAATATACAGTAGAAAGTCTTAAATCCAGACTTTGGTGAATTGGTATTTTGGAAAATTCTGGATCATCACTATATCTATAAACATTCCACCGGTCCAAGCGAAAGCAAGTTCAGCTTCTGATCCAGAATCAAAATGTCCCACAGCGAATTTCAATTTTCTTTAACATTGATACCAAAACCATTCAAAGAAATTGATAAATTAAGAAGAAAAAAAGTTGCTAACTTCGATTTTATGGAACCTAGAATGCATAGAAAATCGTTATAGTAATGTTTCACTATTATTGATAACATTATTGAAGCAGAATAAGAATTTCTTAACAATCATCACCTTCTGGGTTTGTCCCTTATGTGTCCCCCAAGGAGCGAGACGACTTCGCAAGGTTTAAATGGATGCAAGTCTACCTGCATAAAGGCTAATTATTCATGGAAAATTACTGAAAACGCAAAGAATTCAACACATTGTGGGTTTGCCTAATCATCTCATGATCCAAGGAGCCAGATGACTTTGCGAGGATGTATGCCTAAATGGTTAGGAGGATTAAATGGATACATGTATGGTAAACTTAATCCCCCCCCCCCAAGCCCCCCTATTTTCGCCACCAACCTATATGTTACAGAAAAATAAATACTGATAACATAATTATTAGAGCCAGAAGTGCTTCACAATCCGAGTATGTCCATTTTAACTGAAAAAGTTAGTAATAACTTTGGGAGTTTTAAATTAACACGCACACTTGTGAACTTCGGCCCCACCTCCTTTGACTCTCAACTGTCTAATTTGTTGGTTTATAGAACAACAAATTTGAAATATTTTCAGATAAAAAAAATAATAAATTAAATGTGCGGATATTAGATCCTTCCAGTTGCTCAACATCTTTATTTCGGACTTTCTACTGTACTAGATTTTTTTTAATGCTATTACCAGGTGTACAAGTATGAAATGCGGATTTCAGACAACAGATAGTGCACCAATGTAGTTTGTGCTATAAAGATTTGACACAGCACCATTTTGTTGTGTCATCAACAAGTGTCAGACGCGCACAAGTGATAAATTGGAAAAGTGTGTGCATAGTGTTGTGTTAAATGTCGAAATTTATACTGAACAAAGAGCATTCGCCGACAGCACTAATTTTTATGGTTTCATTTGAAGAAAACTGCTGCTGAATCACACCGATTACTTCGAAAAGCTTATGGTGAACATGCTCCATTGCAAGATACGTGTGAATGATGGTTTCGGCATTTCAAAAGTGATGGCTTAGAAGTTGCAGACAAGGAACATGGAAAACCGACCAGAGGGGGCATGGTCTATTATGAGCTGTTAAAACCTGGGGAAAGGGATAATACCAAACGTTACCAACAACAATTGACCGATTTGAACAGTTCGCTGCTGGGAAAAAAGGCCAGAATACCGAAAGAAGCAACACAAAGTAATTTTTTTTTATGCCATTACTCCATTACATACAGCAAAATCGGTTCGCAGCACGTTGGAAGCATTCAGCTGGGAAGTTCTATCCCATGCGGCTTACTTACCAGACTTGGCTCCTTCAGATTACCACTTGTTTGCATCAATGGGTCACGCACTTGCTCAGCAGCGCTTTGGTTCGTACGAAGATGTGAAAAAATGGCTCCATGAATGGTTCGCAGCAAAAGGGGAAGATTTTTACTGGGGTAGTATTCACAAATTGCCCGAAAGATGGAGAAAATGTATAACAAGCAATGGAGCATACTTTGAATAAAGCACTCTTTATCATTCTTCTGAATTTAAGTTTTTTTTTTTTTTAAACTCCGTATTTCATACTTGTACACCTGGTAAATGCATTAAAAGAGAATTATGACCCGTAAATCCACACTAGAGGAACTGACCAATAGCGATTCTTTTTTTTAAAAATCGCAATCATGTGCCGATTCTGACTGTGGAAGTGCGGAACCTTTCTTGCACTGCACTTTGAATTAATAAAATAAAATTAGTTGCATAGTTCCAAGAAAATAAATATTTTGATAATATAAGCAGAAACTTACTGTCCCAGCAGTGTCCAGAATTTCTAGCATGCATTGTTGCCCATCAACTTCCACTTGCTGAAAAAATAAATTATAGAAACTTAGGTTGGCTACAGCTACATTTTAAGAGGCACTGGCACACTACATATTGTCTTAATCTAAATAGTGGCTACTTCTGACAAACCTAAGTGCAATTGTTAACCAAATGTATTACTTATCAAAGAAAAATAAAGCAAAACAAATATCCTTACGCAAAAGCTTTTATGATAAAAAAAGATCATTAAAACTAAATCTGCAGTGGTAAGTGCATAAAATGCCGTTTTCGTTTAGTGCAAATTCCCTTTTCAAAGAAGGGTTCTGTTAATTATTTTCTAGTAATGTATCTTCTCAAAGAACAGGTACTGAAATGTACCCTGGAGTTGACAAAAGAGGATCGAAAACAAAGAAACATCCGCGGACAGTTGCTCAAACATGTGCAACTTGTCGCGGTCGCGACTTTCTATTATCAGGACTTCTTCTTCCCACCCCCTGACTTTCTTAAATGGGAGAAAAGTAATTATTTAACCTTGGAAGAATCTGCAGAAAATTTTATATAATAGCGCAGACATAAAAACAAAATTCGGATGACAGACTTCTGCAAAAATTTGTCTGCAGACATTTGAAAAAATCTGCGACGTACGACATACATCGTCGTGTTTTTGCTTCCGGGAGTATAAGCATTTATTAATCAAATGAGTCAAATTTAAAATTACTTCCATTTAAAATCCAAGCATATTTACAAAATATAACAAGATCCTTTTAATAAAACATTCATTTTGCTTATTTGCGAATTTCTAAAATGAAATTAGTACAGAAAAACCTTTATAGAACAAGCTATGTAGCCTCTTAAAGTTGAAGAATCTTTAAATATAAATCAAAATGAACAAATATAAATAAAAATTAAAACAAATCTATTCCAGAGATATTTCTTTTCTTGGATGCATTTCTTGCACACGTTTTAATTTTTAACTGATCTCGATTATAAAGAAAATTATATATTTTACAAAATATTTATTTTCAAAAACAAGTTCGCACAGACATAAAATATTATAAAAATTATCTGTATGCCAGCACAAAACAGTCAACAACAAATCACTAACAAAAAACATATCATAGAAAACTGTTTTTTTATAAATCTAAATTATACGGGGGGTTTTTTATAAGTAAAGGGAATGTAAATATACAGAAAAATAAGATAGACAACAATTTATAAATTTAAAAATTAAATTATTTCCGAAACAAGATAAAAATAATATTATAATAAAGAAATGATTTTATTATAAGGGATTACTTGCTGTAGTTCTTAAAATATCAACTGAAAGGGAAGAAAAAATGCAAATGTACCCTTTGAATTGAAATGTCATCAATTCATAATGAAATATATGAATTGATTATAATTATAAATTGTAACAATAAGTAGAAAAATCAAATTGGTAATAGAAAAAAATCTTTATCAAATTCACTTTCTGAAGGGGAAATTATATTTATATATTTTAGTCTCATCTTTAATGTGTTTCGTTTAAAAAAGGCAGATAATTAATATATTTAATAACTTACCAAAACAAATTTCCTTATAAATTTTCAATAATAAAAATTCATTATTAAAATTACAATAATAACAATAGTCTATTTAATTTTAAATATAAATGCAATTTCATTATTTTTCTTTATAGTGTAGAACAGTTTCTTTGAAATAAAATCTACAATTTGGGAGGTGGGAGAAATTAGAATCTTTCAATGACTTTAATGCATTGTACTTTATTGTCTAACAAAACATTTTAACAAAATGAATGGAATTGGCCTTGGGGCTTTCTCGTATACATAAATGCTATTAATGTGCATTAAAAAATGTTATGGCTCTATGATCAATAAATACAAAACCATGTAGTTTGTATTCACCAATCAAACAGCCATCTGCAAAAGCTAACGCATGATAATAGGATCCATGTTAGAATTAGTCCCTCAGAATCTGTTACTTAGAATTCAAAATATTTTTTTGTAGTTATTTACTTTGACTTCATACTAGTGCCTCGCATATTGGCTATTGCTGATGGGTCTATTCCAAAGAGAAAACAATGAAAACTATCTTACAATAATGAATCATGATCAAATAACAAGAACATCAGCAATGTAGGTTGCATCACACATATGCCTTTAAATATATGCTAAAGTTGAACAATAGTATTTTGGCATTAGCTAAGTCAAAATTTTCTTAATGTTCTGCATGGAAGTTTTTAATTAAAAACAAATTATTTTGAACACAAAAGGGGACTGGGAACAAATTGAAACTGAGTGCATGCACAAGCGCAACTTATTTAGATAAAAATGTGGCATCTTGGCCATTACATTGGAGCTCTAGGCAAAAAGTCTTTAGCCATCCAATTGATTATCATTCTACACAATAAGAGATACCTAGTCATTTGATTCAACATGCCTCTTTTGAGCACTTGATTATGACAACTAACACTCAAATACATTTTCATGTCAAACTAGAAAAATAACCTAAAATTTAACCAAATCAAAACCTGCAAATAATTAGACTAAACATTAACAAAGACTAGATATTAACTTATATTATTACCATTAACTTAGATATCGACAAAACTCAAAATTATCATTGTGCAGAATTGTTATTGAAATCAAACGAAAGTATGCCAAACACAGCAAATTAACGACATTCCCAACCTAAATTAAATCCAAACCAACCGTAATATGCATAGAATAACTTAACAGCAATGTTAACTTAATGAAGTTCTTTGTAAAAACAGAGTTAATCACTAAGCAGATAGTAAAATGGCAAAGTATATTTGGTGTGGTTCCTGATGTAAATTTAATAGCCTTGATGCATTTACGAATATTTTGACTGGTCTCTGTTGTGATGGCCTGCTACTGAAGTATATAAGTGATTGTAAAAAAATAAACATTTATTTATTGAATTCAAGATTACCATGAACAATTACCATTTGGTAAAACAGGAAAATATAAACAAATTATGTTGGTTAAAACTTTTTTGCAATACTTCTTTTAAAATAAATAACTTATTAATTAGTATATTGTACAATCAAGTATCAAAATATATGTTGAGTATCCTATAGGAAAAATCCCTAGTTATTAAATATAAAACAAATTATCTACAGAGTTTTACCCAGAGCCATATAAAACTTTTTTTTGAGAAATAAAAACTTAAAATTCTTTTAAAGAGTAAATTAGAAATGGCCAGTATCGATATCCAGTATTAAAAATAAATTGAATACAATAAATCCTTTTTAAATACCATTAAAAGAATCAGACAATTGGCTGCAAACTAAACCCAAACTTTAAAAATATAATTTAATTTTGATTGAGTACTTACCTTCCGATAACTGTCTTCAATGGTTGGATCATACTTTTCTACAAAGATGCCTTGAACAAATTGCACCGTCTGTAACACACATAGAATTTTGTTTTTTAATTAAGTAATTTAGCTTCAGGCATAGAAGACAGAAGTTAAAAGAATATATATTTATACCAACATATACAGTTGTAGTCATACTAAGAAATTAATAACTACAAATTTAAAAAGGGACATAAAAGTAAATAGATGCAAACATTCTTTTCGAATCTAAAATTACGCCAGATAAAACCTTAAAATAGGATTTACGATAAATTATACATAGATAACTTAGCAAACAACTTCTGAAAATTACAGAAACAATTTTAAAAATTTTAGAACTACCTTAAAAATACTTAACACGAGTCCTCAAGGACCTACATTAGAGACATTGTGCTCATATAAACTCTTATACAATCTTTGAAAACTTATAGAATCTCATTCAAAGTGAGTCAATTGGAAAATTTTCAACAACAAAAATTGGTTAATCTGTCTTTCACGGTCGCCCTGATTTTTCGCCAAATCTGGCAACCCGGCGCTACACGCGATGCAGGGAGAAAATGAAGGAGTTCTTTGATTGGCAACCAAACCGGTTTTTGTCGCCAAGCAAGGTTATATCGTTTTGAATATTGAATTTTCAGAAAAGTCGCCAAGGACGACCGTATAAGACAGATTAACCCAAAAATTGAAAAGATTTTGCACTAGATTATTTAAATAACATTGGGCAATTTTAACTATTCTCACAATTGCTAATAGCCCATTGTGTAGTTCTAGTTTGAAGTTAATTTAATCAACCAGTCATTATTGTTTACAATTTTGACTTGTAAATAAATTAAAAACACATAGTTTTGGCCTTAGCACCATGCCGTACCAAAACTAAGAATTTACCGATATTTGAAATATATATATAATGTCCATACTTTATCAAAGCTTACAATAGTCATTTCACAGTTAAATTGCCTTCTGCATCAACATTTGGCACCGGTTTGCCAGATTTGGCAAACAATCAGGGTGTCCAATAAGACAGATTAACCAAACTAAAAATAACTTATATATCAAAAGTATTTTTAGTTATTTAATTTCTCAAACAAAAATGGGAGAATGAATTATTTGGGATCATTAAACTAACGTTATTAAAATGCGAAATTATAACTATTTTCCAAATATTTTACACTTACTATGATAATTTCATTCCATATGAAGTTAACTTATGCATTTTAACTTGAAGTACAACAATCAGAACTTCAATGGTTTCACAAAATGTAAACAGCCTACCTTAAGGGAAATCGAAAAGATGAGATTTCAATTAAACTTACCAAAGCACTTTTACCAACGCCTCCACTGCCTAAAACTACAATTTTGTACTCTCGCATGGTGGGCGTGGTGAAAACTAATTTCAGAACCTGAAATATATCAACATTACAATAGAGCTCTGGACATGGAGACTTCAAAGCAGTAGCTGTTTACAAAACAACTCCCCATCCCCACACGAATATTAAAGCTTATCATTCAACCAAAATAAAAGTACTCACTATTTTTAATTGTTGAAAAGCAAGACACAAGAAAAAAAAGTAAAAGAAAAATAATTATAGTCTTAACACAATGAGGAGTGACAAGCTATTTTAATATGTAGGTGTGGTTTCCAAGAAGGTGAATAATCATCGTATATAATACATCCTGCCATTATAATGAAATGAGTATGTAAACGTCAAGTAGATACCACATAATGTGCCAGTAAAAGTTAGATAAAATGATTACCTACCGACTATAGTGAACATGCAAACAAATAAGATATAATAGCACGATAAATTTCGTAAAAACACAGCAGACTAGATAGCTTGGCAGATTACGAGGAAATATGCAAAAGTGCATTAATTAACTGTGTGTATTTTGGTTGTAAAACGGAACGCAGTGTCCTCGTATTGCACTATACACATTATAGAGGCGTAATGACAGCCGGAAAGGTTTGTAAAAATAAGTTTTGATGTGTCAATCATGTGTGGTGGTCAGCTGTAAAAAATCACTATTCGCCGCAAGCATATTAGAAAGCGATCGAAGTACAATGCGTTTCGCGATCAAAGTTTCACAAAATAAATGAAATTAAGAGTTAGTATTTAAAGCAAACCTGTTTAATTTCTCACTTACCCACGAGTAGGAAAAAACCCTAAAAAAAAATTCAATGCGATTATCAGCCTCTCACCGTAGATGGGCGATGGCTACTTCACTTCCGTAAATGGTGACGTAACTAGGGGCCGGATGTGAAAAAAATATCTCACAAATTTGTAATAATATGAGTAATGTTCAAAAATAATTATACGCCCACAAAAATTTCTCCATCGAATCATTATTGTCCATTAAGTAAAAAAGTCTTTATTAATATGAAGAAAGTGCTTTAATAAAATCGGCATTGTAAAATTTTAATGACCAACGGAAATACAAATTATAATTAGTTAATAAGTATGATTGAATATTAAACCTTTATGATAGTGCAATACTGATTAAGTAAATATTAAATATTTTGCTGAATTCAAACACTTTCTCAATATTCTATCTTTTTGATAAAAATGAACAACGTTACGACGTACGTTCACGACTTTTTTCACGTACGATGTCTTAAATAAATAAACGACAGTAACTGATAGGTTAAAATCAACTTAATTATAGGTAAAAAAATTACTTGTGCTTTTTTAATCTTTCAACAATATTAATTTTATACATTAAATAATGCAAATAAACTTAATTTTGAAGGCAGGGAGATTTGAATGCACTGAGCTAAATATAATAGCTGGAGTGATAACTCCCATTGGGTAAAAAGTACTTTACCTTTGTGCCGTAGCCGTATTGGTGTTCGGAACGTTGCTTTCTAATGTTATTCGTTGCATTAGCATTATAGGATATAAATAACATATTTGAAAACATAAATTCCCTCCTATCAGGTATTTTAAAAGTATAAATCTTTTAGAAACTGATTTTTATTACCTATTCCTTTTGAACTAGTACTGAAACTAATCAAGTTGTTGGATTGATGATTGTCTGTTTCTACCAATGTGTCAGATAATCATTGGAGTAATTATTAAACGTCCAGTCTCCAGTGACGTTACTATACTGTTCGTAGCGTATAGAGACAACCGTTCTCTTCCTAAACTAAACCATAACGATTTGATGTCGATTCGTAGCGTTGGACTGGTTTTGAGAGTAATTAAATTCTGAAAGTTTATGAAATAACCGGTTCGCCTCTTTTTACTAATTTTGTTTAAATTCCCCCAAAAAATCATATAAAATTTATAGTTTTGCAGGTAAAATAAATCAATTTCCACATTCCATAATTAAAGTCATCTGATGAACCTCCTACGCGAATCAAAGGCGATTCATTTGTATAACCATTTGTTTGAGAACGAAGTCAGATTTAAAGGGGTATAAGGACACAGGGCTGATTTATTGAAAAGCATTCGGGATTCGGGGCACTTGTCTAGACCTCTATTTTAAAGGAGCCTCAAAAATGCTTATAAAGAAGGCTAAAAGTAAATATACTAACTAATGATTTTCTTAAAAATTAATATATATATATATATATATATATATATATATATATATATATATATATATATATATATATATATATATATATATATATATATATATATATATATATATATATATATATATATATTTTGCAAAAATTTTACTAGTTATTGTTTTCAAACAAATCACTGTCATGTTTACTGCACGTTCATGATGCATGTCATCTTGTCAAAAAAAAATTTCATAAATACTGAAACTTGAAACGTATTAAAAAAATTTAAGCTATATATTTTTCCATATTTTTACTTATTATTATATTTAGTTCCATATGTTTGCTTATAATTAAAATTATCTTTGTTTCTAATTGTTTAAACTTTTTTGATGCATTTTATGTATTTCTTGATTTATTCGGGTATTTGAATAAAATTTATATTTTGTTGAATATTTTTCCATCTTCTCCTTTATTGAAAATCGAAATTTTGAGTTATATAATTTTACATTTTCTTTTACATCTGAAATAAATAAAAATAACGTTAGTAATTTGAATTATGCAAGTTTTTTGCTGTATTTACACTTGCATTAAATAAAAATATTGAAACAATAAAAGGCAAATTGATATGGATTTCATTATAATGGAATTCGGTATAACCAGACTTATATACTGCATTTCAATTTAAATTGGAAAATTTTTTATCCAAAGAAAATTAAGTTGGACTCTAATTTTTGGAAGAGCAAAGTCAACCAATTGACATTTTCAGACAATAAGATACTGAATAATTTAACTTTTACTGATTTTGATCTCAAAAGTAAGGACATTTTCAGTAGAAATGTGTTTGTTTTAGATCATGTGTTATTAGTGCATTGCGCTTTTTTAAGTAAAAAATAAGTTCTAAATGTCTTTTAAATATATTATCAGTTTTCAACAAGAACGTCCTTAGCAACTGCGGTCCCGATACGATTTTATTAGTGAGGCCCCTTTTACACAAACAACACACACAACAGTGCACAAATGCAACTTTCTACACAAACTTATGAATAAGTTTGAATGAATTTTGTAAATTATGAAATTTGGAATAATTTTGGCAGATTGTAGAAAGTCGATCAAGATTCTTTTATAAACTACAAATATTTGATGCAGTTACATTATTTGTATAAAATATTAATTCGTTACGTAAAAAGTAATTTTTTATTGAAAATTAAAAAAAAAGCCTAATTTTTTATCACACTAGACAAAATTTATAATGTCATTCGTGATATCTGTCATTTGATGATTTTTTTTCTACTTCTTTCAGTTAAAGCATATTTTTAATTCTAATAATTCAAAAAATTCCTAATTTTTTTAATAATTGAGAAATTTAAGTTTTAAAAAAAATAAGTTTTACAACCTTTGTTTTCAAGAATAATATTACTTTCATGTTAGAAAATACATATTCGGTAAAGTGGCGGCACTTTGCCCAAAGTAGCAAAGCAAAGTGCGTTAGGGGTGTGGGACGTTTTTATTTCTTTAAGAAATCAAAATAAAGACACAATTTTTTTTTTTTGCATAAACCTAAATAATGAATCTAACTTATACCAAAATTTCATTTGTTTTGTTCGATTTTTACTTATTAAAAAAATTCTTAGAGGGGCCACTTTGCCAACCTTTCCCTTAATACCTAATTTTTCGAATCTATTCGATTAGAGTATAAATTAAAAGCTTGTTTTTTAAAAGTTATCAACATTTTTTTCAAATAAATTTTCTAAAAAATTAATTTAAATTCTTTTGCAGAGAAAACAACTTCCCAATTTCATTAATTTGCGGGCCGATAAGACGGTTTTTGGTTAACGTCATAATGGTTACATAAAAAAAGCCATTACCTCCTGTTTAGATTGTATCCAATAGTAAAGAACCAGTAACATGATGGAATAATAAGTATAAAACACAGCAACTTGAAAAAAATAACATGATGCAACAAGTTAAAATAGAGAACATTATTATTGGAAAGTAGACATCTAATCGCCGATGTAAAGTTTCGTTGATTGTATTTCGAGACACTTCAAACTAATGGGCTGGTTTATAAGTTTCAGAAAATGGCCACGCAGTAGCTAAGGGCGTCCCATAGTCGGAAAGTTCCGATTGCGGCTCGTAGTGCACTTGAATTGCCTAAGTATAATCATACTCGGGAAAACAATCTTTCGTCATTAAACAAATTTCGAATGCTAACCTCTATAATTATTAAACTTTTTTTTAAATATATAGTAAATTTAATACGAGATGGTGTCTAGTCTTCTCTATTATTTTTAAGAAACGATACTCTGCGGCTGTAGTACTACTTTTTTTTTTTAATCGAGCACCTACGCCCAGGCAAAATACAAGTTTGCGCGTATAGTAGTCTGAAATAAGAGCAGAAACTAGTTGCGAAGGTGAACTGCGAATTTGGCTTGATTGAATTGTAGTTTCATCGAAACTGTAATGTTTTCTTTTTTTACTACGCGCTGATCAGGTAAATTTTTGAAATTTACCAGACTGTGTGTTATTTTTGCACCCCGTTCATCCAAAGCATTAAAAACACCAACAATTATAGTATAATACAGTTTTCTTTATTGTATAAATATTTCTCTATAACTACCAATACAATGTTACCATAAAACAGCACAGCACAAATACTGGTTGGGCGAAGCTTTGTACAGCAGTGGTCGTTTAGGTATTTCTCCCTTTGTCCTACGTAACGGGTTATAGAATTGAAACTGCCAAAGATGTTTACATTGTACAATGAATGCCGATACTTATGGATGAGGCGACGACTGGGAAAAGATGACAAACACAAAAAAAGTCCGATACGCTACGCATAGTGAGGGCCAAGAGGAATAACAACGCAACTCATGGTTTGTGGATAGTTTTTAACACTAACTTGCGACAATTTGAATTTCCTATCTGCATACATTGAAACGATATAAATTAAAAATAAGTATTAAGAAATATCTATTAAATATTTAAATCTCTGTTCAAATTCCTCCCCAAAATAATAATAGATAAGTATTTACTTCTCTGTACTAATACTGCAGTGAAATTTGCTTCTTTGGTATTTATAAAGAAAAAATTGTCTTAACAACTTACCCCACCCTCCCCATCCGAATACATTATAACCAAAACATAAAAAAAAATATTTAATGGCTATAATCATAGATGGCAGCACTACACCAACGGCTCGTTTAAAAACTGCTTAGAATAAAGTACGACACGTCACTGCTCCGGAAAATTAAATTCCCTTTTTTTTTATATACCTCACATGTTAAAATTCGTCGCGAGTGAGACACGTAAAAGGGATCTTTACCAACTGAAATAATATGATAATGTTTGCTTTTGTTCGATTTTTTTCTCACTTTATCTTTTGTATTGATTATATTTATAGTTTGTTTCTTTGGTAGTTTCTTAAAAGTTAATTTTGCGTCGTCTTAATGAGCTTTGAATCCCTTGCGAAAAAACATGAATTGCATTCCTAACAAAGTTCTTGTTAACGTTTTGCGATAAACCCCATTTGAAAATAAATACTCCCTTGTATTTAATATCAGTCAAAACAACTTAAATTGGATAACTAATCTTCTATGACTTTAATAGATGCAGGGTTGTTATTACTATTACTAAAAATAACCAGAACGTGGATGAAATAGCATGCAAGAGCATATATTTGGTTTACGTTGAGTTACATGTCAGTTTCTCTAAGCCCTCAATAAGAAAAGTTCTTTCGCAAGTCAAGCAACAGGTAACAGACTGACCAAATATTTTGTAATGCAAGTTTCAAGTTATTTATATTTTCAGTACCGAAATGCAGTCATCTTCAATAGAACTAAAAATGTTTATCCTTGATTAATATTTTTTTTGACTTCTGATAACAAACAAAAAGTATTGATTTATAGTTTTAACAAGCTGTTTTTATAATCCATTATAGTTTGTATATTTTCATTGCACGTTGTTGGAGTTCGAGGAGAACATACCAATATAGAAATAATCACTTTATAACATATTACAGATATTTTATAATTTTATTGTTTTGCAAATGAACAATTCAGATTTCGAAGTTCCATATTTATAGCCTCTTTACAAATACATAGCAAGATATACAGAGCTTGATAACAGTAATTCGCGATTTTTTTTCTAAAATGGACAAGATAAAATTAACACATATAATTCGATAAATTATAAAATTTGATATTTGAGGTTTTAAAATAATCGAATTACAAAATTAAGACACAATAAATTATACAGTAACATGATTTAATACAATAATGTTTCATTCTTATAAAATTCTGGCAAAAGCAAATACTTGTACAGTATTTAGTGAAATGCATTTAATATTTGTTCAGAGAACAAGCCCTGTATACCTTTAATTGCAAGTGTAAATTTAAAATATATTTACATACATAATTTCATTTTCGCTAGGTTTATAAAAGAAAAAATAATTTTATATATCCAACTAAGTTAATCACTCATGCACAATTTCAAAATGTGTTTAAAACTAGCATAAAAGCGTTGAAATACTATTAAGCTTTAAATTTGGTTTGAAGATTTTTTTTTTTTTTAGTGCTATCCACTATTTTGCAATTGCATTACAAAACTCCATAGAAATTTCAACTGAGGTTTAGACAAAATCTTACACTTTAACACAACTTTTCTCACATATATTTTATACAACACTTCTAAATTACATAACACTATATTTATACTATATACAACAAGAGACCCCAGCCAAGCATAAGCAATACATTTCTATAAAATGTGATTCTTATGTCGATCAGTAACAGTAATAGGAACAGATGATGCTCTTGCCATGAGTCTACGACTAGAGAGAGCTTTCAATTTTTATCAAAGTAGTTGGACAATATTAAAACCGTATTGCCTTCTTTTAAATACATTTCATAATAAATTTGTTTCGTTAAATATTTTAAAGTTTAATGTGAATATACACTTACTGAAAACAATATTAATTTTCTTGTGTGTTTTAACAATTTACAGAATAGTAATAGATATGCACTAATTAATTTAAAGGATATTGAGTTATGAAAAAAAAAGTAAACAGCCTTGTGGTGCAGGAGATTGGAAATCTTTTTTTAAACTTACAAATAAAACATTTAATTTAAAACATGTCAGTTAAAAGATTGCTGGTATTTCTTTATGATTTTTTTTTTAAATACCATATAAAATATCTCCCTATAGCATCTCAATTTATAATTAAAAATGACTTAAAAGGTTCTTGTTAAAATTGCAGTATTAAAAGCCATGCTCCTGGGGTATAGGTTCAACTCGCCATCCTTCAATCGGTTAACTGAAGACACGAGTCTATTACTTTTAAATCATAAATGTGCCCGTTTTCAAATCAAAATGATTTAGAAAACATTACAAGGGTAGCCGCGAATCATTTCGCCTACTTGTCTCCACTAAAAACAACTGTATCACCGTCTCATTATATGTCATAAGAACATGAGTAAGTTAAAAACAGTGAACTTTGGTTCGAAGCCATAAGGTGTTTCTGGCCACCGATTGGTCGCTAGCCAATCTAAAAGAATGCTATGAATGTAAAAGAAATCATATAAACTAAGCAGCTTTTAGTACCACAGCGATTCTCATACGAGGTAAAATATTAATGAATTGCCCTTTCGTGTAACATGGCTGTGGTTTCATATGTGTTGCGGGGATACAGTGCGATATTTTTAACAATGTCTACAGGATTCGCCATCTATGGTCACTTAAGAAATCGAAACTGTACATTTATTACAAGGTGGCAATCTACAGAAGGGAGATGTAACAGTATTAGTAAAACTTCAAAGGGCGGGTAAACATTGTGCAACAAGCAATGAATGGCGTTTTAAGCATCAATCGCGATAAATGCGGATCAAGAACTATGCACTGTACAATAGCGATTCCACGAACCGATAATCTGAATATTAATCTGGGCCGACACTGTTTTGTTCTGTCCAGCAAGTCTTCCTTCTCCTGTGAAAAATGATTGTGCCAAAAAATCAACGCCTCCTCCAATGAAAACTAACATGTAGTCACCGTGTCTCATTTGATGGCTTGCTAAAATAACCGAGATCACCTTCGACACGCACAAAAAAAAAGATAAAAGATTCTTGCATAGATATTTCGTCTTTGTAAAATGAATGTAATGTTTATACTCTGAAAAATGACGCTCCGACTTTGAAAGAAACATGGTAAATACTGGCACACTGTTTTCTGAACACTTTGAGAGACGCTTTTCAAGGAATGTCCAAAGCCCATCTCGCAGTGGGCAAGTGGGTTCATGATTCGAACAGAGCCAGGAGGTCGTCGCTGGGTGCCGAAGAGTTGCCACCGCTCGTGGACGTGGTGGAGGTTGCCGTTCCCGATGTGACATTGCCAGTGCTGCTCAGTTCAGGCGGATCAAGGTATGATAAGAGTTCCATTGGATCGACAACACTTTCTGGTAACAACTATAAAGCAGGGAAAGACGGTGAGTTACACTTAAGAAAAAAAAGTCAAAGCATTAACACTTTTGTCTCTTAATTGTCTCTAGAAATCACGGTTCTATTACTTATATATGTTAATATTATTTAAAATCCCAATTATGCATTAGACAGAATTTTTACAACAAAAACCTAATTTTCTCTTTCTTAATAAATTTTTCAATTAACCTTTTTTCTTTTAGTTTACAATTTAAAATCATCAATTGATACAAAAACTAGATAAGTTGGTTACATTATGCTAGTAAACAATAAATTGATTTAATAGGCTTTCAAAATAAAATGTATTGCTTACAAAACTACCTATCAAGAAATTAATTTAATCTTAAGTGTTTAAATGAAAAAAATAATAATAATCAAAAATGATTTAAAAATAGACTATTTAATAAGTTAAAACTATGTGCTAATTAAATTTTTTATTGCAAAAACGTTAGGATTAAAAAATAATAATTCTAGAGTTGAAATTTAAAAAGATTCAAGGATATTAGAGGAACAATTTTAAGAAATTAAGCATAAGTCACTATATCACAACTGATTTTTAAAAGAGAGTAAAAAAAGCACTTTCTATCTTAGCGGCTCACAATAGCTTTTCATGATCTATGAATATCAATTGGTTCTTAGTTTTAATTATTCACTTCAGATGTGTGTATATTTTTTTGCAAGTGTTTTTGATCAAAACCTAAAAAGTGACCTGATGTCTTTCTTAGCTTTATTTTTACCCATGTGCATTTTTTCATTTAAAATATAAAATTAAATCTCGATTATCAAAAATTTGATCAACAGATTTGCATTCTGCAACATAACATAACTGCCACTTACATTCAAAGCCTCCTGTCCCTGCCCCTCTCCCTCAATGACAGCAGCAGGATCGAAGTTCAAGTCCCCAAGGTCAGGCGCATGCGAGAGAGACGAGTCACTATTCGTTGACGCCTGGCTGTTGGGCTGGCTCACGACCATGCTGCCGGCAGGCCCACCGTCCGTCCCTGGTGGGCCGGCAGTGGGCGGTGGCACGCTAGGAGGGCCCCCGGAGTTGCCCGGCGTGTGGGGTGTGTGCGGCGTATGAGGGGTGTTGGGCCCGTGTTGCATCAGGCTTTGGCTGGATGACGGGGTGCCTGGGGTACTCGTCTGGTGAGGGGGTTGTGACGGGTTCTCGGAGGATGAAGTGGTGGGAGGCTGCCGTAAGGATGGGTTGGCCTGATCGTGGAGGTTGGGCAGGCCCATTTGCTGGAAAAACAAAAGAAAGATTTAGTATAAAATACCAGCAATCTTTTTAAGGTAATGATATGGATAGTTTTTGCCCCTATATTTAATAATAATAAAAAAATTACAATATATATAAAGGCTTGGAACAATAAGGACCAATGTAAATTTTATTTCAAACTATTTTGAATATATTAATTTTAAACTTCTAAATGAATTGTGATGTAATAGCCGTGATAAAGCAAGGTCGAGAGGTTTTGAATATTTTAATTTGAAGACGATATGACGAAAATATACTAAGAAATACAGGAAGTAGACACCATGGATTTCAACTCCCAATATACCAAATAAGATTTTCTACCCAAAGTCGTTCTGACAATTTTTAAAAGTTCAAAGCCAAACAGCTCGCAGAAATTCGCTTTTCAAAGCAAAAGTCCAGTTTTATTTCTCATTACGACACAGCTTGTGTCATGAGTCCCTTCTGTATTTTCAATAGTAGCTTTCATCGAGATGCAATGCCCACCCAGTCAAATCTTTAAATAAACCAATGTCATCAGTTTATCTAACCCTTCAAATCAAACAATTCTGTGATTTCCTTAACGTTGCAACAATACTGAGCCTCAAGCAATTTTTCTCAAAACTGTCAGTTATGACATCAGTTCTTATTGTTCCAAGACACAGATATAATATCACTATTTTCCCTAATATTATTACATAACTTTTAAGGAAAACATTACTTTAATTAGCTTAAAAATATTTATAATATTGTGAAACACGGAATACAAAGAAATGATCATGACTATTCACAAGGTCCAAGATTTTGTTGCAATGTGACAGGAATTATATATGTATAATTGTTTAAAAATTTATCTACTAAATAGACATACTTTTAAATTTACTACTATATTTAGAAGGAAGAACAGTTTTAAATGTATTTTTTAATTATTTCAGTAATTTATTTTCTAGATTTAATGATAAATGAGCTTCTTTTAGAAGACTTTTTTTAGAAAACTTCATTCTTCACAGAACAATTTTTTTACTGATCAACATACGACAAAACATTAGAGAGCAATTGATAGAAGAAGATAGATTGGTTGATAGATGAAGGTGCTTGAAAAAAATGTAGTTCATGAGTAGAAATCTCCTGTTTCTGAGCAGTTTTCTAAGCACATGATTTAACCTTTTTTTTTTTTGCTCAATTTTGTCGAAATATTACACATATTTTATGATAAGACTTTAAAATTAGTGGATAAATCGGTTTACATTTAAAAAAAATATATCAAATATCCAAATAAATACCAGTTACTGTAACAAGAAAGTTGTAAGAATATATAGAAATCGACATATTTATTATTTTAAATGCAAAGGTTACAAAATTTATATTTAGTTCAACTAGTACATAATTTTATCATATTGAAATTTTGACATTACATGCCATTTTATCGTATTGGAATTTTGACAATATATGCATTTTTAAACTACGACTCACTTGCTCGTGATGATTCAATGACTTTTCCATAGCTGCCAGAGGATCCAGAGATGAAACGCTTTCGTTTAAGTGTGACAGAGGGCTACTGAAGTCAGTTGCTTGCGACTGAAATTCATAGCCATTGTTACCACCATAACCGGAGCCATTTGGCAGCATGGGTCCATTTGGAACGGGCCCGTTGGCTATTGCTGCAAGAAAAATATTTCATTTATTTGACTTTGGATACATTGTTTGCATATTTGTTAAATTATTTTTGACACAAAAAAAAAAGTTTGGCTGGGAATAATAATTTTAAATATTTCTTATTATTTATTTAAATTGGAAAGCTTTATTTTTGGACAGGCAAACGTTGAACTTTCCTTAAAAGCACACAATATTTATATCATAAAAATATAATAAAAATACTCAATATTACTATTTCACAAACACACAGAAAAACTTCATTGGATATAGTTGAAGAGTTTAGTGTCAAAACTGTGTAGAGAGAATACAGGGTGGCAACAACATTCTGGAAAAAAAAGTTCCCTGATGATGTCACTAAAATTTCCCTGATTTTATAATTTACATTAAGAAATGTTGCAATACATGCTTTGTATAGAAACGAAGTATCCACGTTACAATGATCCAATAATTATAAATGAAAAATTATAAGCAATACCTATTGACAGTCAAAATAATAATTTATGGACACAACACAAATTATGCAATTGCGACAGGCATATTAGTAATTAAACATGTTCTCTGGAAATAATGCAGAAAAAGCATGTTTTTTTTCAAATTATTTCTTTTGTAGATAATTTTAAATGTTTTATATGCTGCACATTTCCTATTCCAATCTTCAATAAATACACGTTGCTTTTGCTTCTCCCTCCAGCAGTGGTTCACATTTTTACAAAATATGAAAATGCGATAATCATGCATTTTTAAAAAAAAATAATCTTTTTCGGAACTAAAATTAACTATTGACAACTAAATTATAAAGAATAGAGGGCATAATAAAAAATAATTGTCATTTTAATGATCCAAATTTGAAAATTTCCTTAATCTACTGTGAAATTTTGTAAATTTCCCCGACTTTTCCATAATATAAAATTTCTATGATAATTTCCTGATTTCCAGGTTACGTTGCAACCCTGGAGTAATATTTTTCACATTCAAACAATCAAGAAAAACCTTGCACGATTCTTTTTAGTATGTTCAGATTATTTAAATGGCATGGATAGTTTAAACAGAAAGCGAATAGCCTTAAAAATTAGCAACAATTAAAAATAAATTAATTTCATGTATTGCAAAACTCCAACAGAGAATTTTTATTGCAATAATATTACATCTCTGGCCTTTTAAAGGTTTAAAAAGAAACAAATTCTTATAATAAATCTCATACAAATACAGCTTTCTACTAACAAAGAATATAAACAGTGTTCACTCTAGAAATAAAAAAGGGCAGGGCACTGTTGGCAGTAAAAGGGCACCCCATTTTCAAAAAGGCACTTTTTGTTCCAGAAGGGCGCTTTTCAAAAAGAATTTTGGGGTGGGTGGAAAAAACAAAAAAAGTTCTGATTGTTGGTTGACATTGCGCTAAAGCTGCACATTGCGCAATTGGTAACAGTTCGGGGCTTATCTCCTTTTTCACTTAACCAAATAGGTAAGTAGTCCTAATCAGACCCCTTACAAAACTAATGAAAAGCTGTTTAAATCCAGAATTTGGTAATAAAATGCCTAATCTTGTAAAATCGCCCTAAAATATCTTTTCTTTAAAAAAAAACACAGAATTTTTTTTAGCATTTCATATGCGGGCACGGGCAACCCCGTGCTTAAAATTACCGCGGAGTCATTGTGATTGCACAAAATGCATAGTTAAAATGGAGTTTGTTTTTCTAGTGTCATAATTTACATTAAAGACAGCTAGGAAAGCAAAGACGCTTGTGCTTGCGGAAAAGGCAAGAGGGGTGGAATTTTTTCGAAAGAGGGCGGGCAGGGCGGTCCGCCCTTCAAAAAACGCCTAGACTGAACACCGAGATAAAAATAACCATTACTCAAAATTTTTAAGTTATCTAATTGAAATAGGTTGCTTACATTGCATATCAGGGGGAGGCAGAGCAGAATAAGGTGAGAGTCCCTGTCCCATTTCCCACGCGGATGTCGTAGGCATGGTCATACTGCTGGGGGACATGGCTTTGAAACGCTTCTGGGCACCACACGCTTCAACTAAAGCAACAAAAAAATCAACACCTTTTAGCACTCAAGACAGTAGTTTATATTTCAATTGCTTTTAAACCATAGAATGTGTATAAACTTAACCTCGATAAATAATTATTGGCAGATTATTTAATAAGAATTAAAAATTATTTGTTATTACGTTATTTGATATTTTTTTTACATATTTTTATTTTCAGGGATGAAGTCATTGTTTGTTTCCTCATGGATTTACATGATCTTTCCCTCGCGCGGCAGTGATGCTTACCTAGTATTAAGTATTGCTGCCACAAGGGGGGGAGGGATTATGTAGATCCATGCTTATAAGCGACACCACGAGAGGGCGGCATGTATGTTTTTATTTTATTTAAGTGACTGGACAGGTTGTCTAGGTTCTGTTCTTTCCTTCTGAACTTATACACTGATAATAAATTGAAGTCTACAAGTGTATGCTGCTAATTGGTTTTCATTCAACATATACAACATTGTTAGTGTATATTTAATATATAAAGTACAATAGCGTTCTTATACCTTTTTGCTAAAGATTCTTTTTTGCGTAAGAATTGAAACTTCAATTGCAGATATTTTTCAAAATCTATATTTTTAATCACACAACATTTCAATATATTTCATTCTTCAAATACAAAATATTTATAAAGCAAACAGCTTGCTATTCTTGGAATATAAATTTTTAAAAAATACATCACATTAATACAATAAGTTAAAGGTTAATTATTATTTTATTAATATTGATAAATTTTAAGTATATCACAAGGTTTTATGAGACTAATTGTCCGACATCAAATCCAAATTAGATTTTATATTAAAGGCTCAAACCTTAAATGGGACACTTTTTTATGACGTTGATAATATCTCTAATTTTGCGAAGAAATTTACCAATTAAGATACTTAATCAATAGGATTTTGTTACCTCCATCATTCTCCTCTTTGACAGCTTTGATGGGCACAGGTTTCCAACTTGCCGTCCCATCAATTGTCACCTCCTCCACGTCAGAATTGCTCAGGTTTGTTAGAATGCCCCAAATGTATTGATCCACTTCTAAGCCCTCTAACAGAGCAGGTTTACTACAAACAAAAACGATAGTGTAAGCAAACATTTAATACAAAAAGTATGCATACTAAAATAATTTCATCAATTTCTTTGGTAAAATGCTATATTATCTTAGATCAAAAGCGCTAAACTATATCTGAAAATTATCCTTAGATTATTTCTGGATTTTCATATCTTCAGCAAACAAAAATATAATACCACTACCAGTGTTAAAGTAAATATCACATGCAACATAAATGATAAAAAAAAATATTATGCATATCCCCAGATAGCACATTTGCTTACGAAAATGTTGTCACTTCATTTACATTTGATTGTCACTGAAAAGGTTGTCAACGAAAACCGTTGAAAACGTTGTCACTTCATTTACATTTGATTGTCATTGTAAAGGTTGTCAACGAAAACCGTGGAAAATGTTGTCACTTCATTTACACTTGATTGTCAATGAAAAGTGTGATCTCATCTCGTTCTATCACGTTTACATTCGAGATTATGTGGTTCAGTTTCAGCGTATCGGCCGACATTTTTCACCCATTGCTTGTTAGGCTTAGAATCTTCCTAGGAAGGTAAGTTGCATATTTAATTAATAGTTTTTATATATATATATATATATATAAATTGATCGGAATAGGTTATTTACATTTCTCTCTCCTCAATTTCTCTGTCAACTTGGCAACGTTTCGAGTTAATCAAACGCCGACAGCGACAATACGCGCGGGAATTGCGGATTATTTAGTTGCTTACATAAATGCATTACTTAAATTATTCGCAAGTAAAATCTGTTGATTATCGCAATCGATTTCTGTACTGACCTTATAGAAAAAAGGACTACAAATTTATGCATTTTGTAAAAAGTAAGTGTTGTCAAAGTTATTTATAACACATTTAGTGAATGAAATGTTATTTTGTAAAGTGTAGTCAATGCAATGTTGATGTTTTGTTAGTGGGGAATGCAATGTTTACTTGGAATGTTTTCAAAAGTTGGAGATAGTAGTTTTTAAATGATAACTTTATGATCCTTAGATATATATTTCATTAATTTATAGAACAGCATAATATTAAGTTATGCATTTAGAATTTGTTTGTATTAATGCATATAATGTTTTTGCTTAAGCCATTGATAATATTACAAAATAATAAGTATTTTATAGATACATTAAAAAAGAATCTTATATATGGATACCAAATGAACATTTAAATATGATTGTATGATCCACATAGGAATAGCTTCAAATCAAAACTACCAATCCCTTCCACCTACAATTCTATATAGGTATTAATACTTATATATTTATCTGCAGAACCGATAACCAAAAAACTTGTAATTGGGTGATCTCTTCGTATCTAGTTTTCCAACAGTACAACCCAATATAAAATTCATAAAAAAGGCTATTTCTTTAAAAACAAGTGAGTAATTAAAACATTACAATCGCTGAACACTTTAAGCGGCGAGAAAAATAATAAAAAAAATTTAAGTGATTTTCAGTGCAAGAAAGTTTCATTTACTTTTTTAATACATGAATTGGTACAGATGTAGTATAGGACATTTGGCGCGCCAGTTGTTTTTGGAGTGTTTTATAGGAGCGATAAATTTTTAGTATGGCGACCCCACCTGACATTGTTGATATTTTCCGATTCTTGTGCCGACTTTCAATCTGCGACTTTTTTCGTCGCCAACAAAATAAACGCGCCAAATGTCCTATAGTACATCTGTTCCCATGGATTTTGTAAACTTTTTTTTTTAACTTTTAAAATATACCCTTAATGTTTAAAATTGGAAAAAATATTTAAAAATTAAGTATTTTTTTATTTTGAATTCTGTGAATTGCTGGAAAAAAACTCATGGACAACTAGACATCCACACCACTTATAGAGTTAATGATAGAACCTCCTTCTGGAAGGATGCATTGTACTGCCGATAGGACTTGCGTTTATGATCGCATAGAAGTTTTATAAGATTTTCTGAATTGACGCAAAAAAAAAAGTTTAGAAATTCCAACTGTAAAATTTTTTTAGTTAAGTTACAATTAGAATTTTTAAACTGTTATTCAAATTTTTTATTACGAAAATTTGAAAGTTTCCAAGCTTACAAAGGCAAACCGATAAAGTCCACTTTGTGTGCGTCAGCAGTAGTGTTTTCCACAGCTTTGCTTTTGAATGCCTGATTCCAAGTTCAAAATTAATACAAAACAGGTATCCTGCCTGCATGACGCAGTAATTAGTTGGAGGGCATGTGCAAATGTGCTTCCGGAAGGTACTTCTGGCAGGACTTTGACTCTATCATTAAGCGTTAGAGGGAATTTCAATAAAAGATATAAATTAATTATTACATGTTTCTTATAAATTATAAATATCCGTAATAATCTTTTGTCCATTTAAGTCTATTGTCCATTAAGTCATTATCAACCTTGTCGTATGCTTGCACGACACCCCTATCGTATGCTTGCACGATAACCCTTGTTGTATGCCTGCACGACACCCTTATCGTATGCTTGCATGACACCCTTGTTGTATGCCTGCACAACACCCCTATCGTATGCTTGCACGACAACCCTTGTTGTATGCCTGCACGACACCCTTATCGTATGCTTGCATGACACCCTTGTCGTATTGTTTGCTTTTGTCAAGTAGCGCACCTTGTCACACACTTGTTTCAGCCTTGCACCCTTGTCACCGGCAGTCTTATGACAGCCTTTACACTTGTCGTTGACAAGGTAAGAACAATGTTGAAACAAGCTTAAATTGCTATCTGGGTCTTCTGTAATTATTATATAATCTACGTTATTTTTACTATGAGCGAATAAACTTTATGGTCTTAAAGAACTATGAGATTGTAAAGAATACAAATTTAAAATACAACATACATGCGATGAAAACAGGACCAAGAAGAATAACTTTTAAAAAATAATTTCTAAAATATTATTTTGGGTAAAATATACTATATTATTTTTTAAATATTTTAAACATTCTAGTTTTACAAATCATGCTTTAAATACCAATAACCACTGTTTAATGGTGTTACAATAAAAAAAATATGCAAACAGAAATTTTGTATCAGTATTAAAATGTGATGTGTTTCAAGTCAGTATTAAAAGTTTAAGTATTAAAATGCAATAATGAATTTGATTATCTAAAGTTTAAGCAAATACACATACTTGCACACAGGACACCTCCAAGCTCCTCTTTCACAGTTAAGTTGCAGGTACGATTCAAGGTCAAAGCACTGAAATAGAAAATTATAAAGAAATATTAGCCATATCACATTTTTCTAAAATATTTTTTAAACTATTAATTAACAAGCTGTAATTTTGGCATACAAAGTAACCATATAAAAATACCGCTCAATACAAAAAATCCTTTAATTTTTTACCAAAAAGAAAGAGAAAAATATTTGAAAACTGAATAGAAAAATTGTTCTAATGGGATTTATCAAAACAGGTGACACACTTTTTTTTAACGATAAAGGAGTATAATACAGCTATGCTATTAGAATGGTACAAAGTGTAGTTTTGGTGTCAGAAAATGGTTAAAACAAACCACAAATAGGTGAGATTGATATTAAAAGTTTAATAGAAAATGAAAAATTAAGATTAAATGTTTGTGTGTCTAGATTAAACTCTTCAGAAATATATAATTTGTTGCTTTTTTGTAACAACTAAAATAGTCACCTGTATGTGTTTGCATTCTTGACCTCTGGCTGGAAGTGTGATTCTCTTGAATGTTATTGGGCATTTGAGAGAGACTTTGATAGCAGTTTGCTCCACCCCGTCCTCCATGTTGAGGGCGTTGTTGGACGCTGCGGCGCTGGAGAAGTTGCGCTTGATCTTAGCCACACAGTGGTCAGCTGGAAGGAGACGCTTCCTCAGAAGTCCTTGGAGCACGGAACGAACGGTGGGACGATGCACCAGTTGAAGCAGGAACAGATGGGACTGGAATGAATCATAACAGTTAATTTAGAAGTTACTTTATGTGGGTATCTAAAAGTCCATATTTGACAATAGTTATTATATTAGAAGCTTTCTTACAGCATTAATTCAGCTACCAACATGAATTTTCATAGCTCATTTTACAGAACGAAACAGCATAGATGGGGTAATGCCCATAATTTGAGATCTTTTCCAAAGAAAATACACAAAAGGAAGCTTCAAAAAGTTGGTGATTCTATAGTGGAGATTAGAATCTCACACACTTCAAATCATGAGTTTTACCAACTGGCTTATAACTGACAATATTTAGATCTTTTCAAGGTTTTATGGTGACGACTGTCATTCTTATCTATGCTTGGCTATACTAATGCCCCATCAACACAGGATTATCCAACTAATTTTGTAGATTAAGATTTGATGATATAACTTACTTTTTAAATCCAATATTAAAAGGTTTCTATTCTAAGGCATTTAAACAATTAGATGAATTAATCTAAAATTTAAGGCAAAATCAAATTTCAAGAGTTCCAGTTTATTATATTTATGTACAACTTGAATTTTTCTTGGTTAAAGCTATGTCACAATAGAGCTAAGGAATGAGCTAGTGGCGATGGTTCAAGTTATATTCTGAAGGAAAGACCCAGGAACACTGCCTCAATATTTTTAACCATGGTTTGATGACAATGAGAACATCTGAATTATCACACCCATTCTTCAAATCTCTACATAACAACCAACATTTGAGATGCCAACATATTTATTACTTACTACCCCACTTTATATGATGAGTCTTTGATTCAACTTACTAGGAATCAAACTCCATCCCTGCCAAACCCCAGTCCTTTTCTACTAAGCTATCACGGCTCCCTTCATGTTTCTTAGAGCACAAAAACAATTTTTAAATCATACAACTAAAACTACTCACACAACAACACGCAGTAACTGTAATCTGGATGGTGTTTCGTCCTGGCTGGCACACCTCCTTGAGATACAAAGGCTTATGAGAGGCTTTGTTTTCTCCACGGTCAATGCTGAGGGGCGTAGCATTCACAGAGACCTGCACAGACGCCGGCCAGTTGGTGTTCATCTGCCGGTCCTCATGGTGGAAGCATTTCAGCTGCAGCTCCAGGTCCGTTCGCCACATGAGGGTCTGGTGCACAGAGGGCTTCAAGTGGAAGACATGGTTGCTTACAGCTAAATTGTGTTCCAACCTGAATGGGGCTAAGATGATACCATCTCGGACGGGAAAGGTGAGTCGTAGCTCATCGTCTTCTGCGGGAGAAGTAAGGAGTTAGTTTAGAAGCCATCATCTGCAGAACTACAATTTTAACATTTGTACTATTTTTTTGTTAAAATTTATCTTGTTAAAATCTATAAGTTACATTGTTAACAAAACGTTTAATATAAAGTAAAATATTAATTAGCATTACTGAATACTTAGCAATAATTGCATATCATAATCAGGAAGAGTGTCTGCTAAAACATGAAGTAAGAAATTTACAAAAAAAACTAAACTAAAACTAAAACTAAATTATGTTGAAATTATCAATACTATTTTTGTAAATAATCATAATCGTTTATATTTGTGATAGTTTCTAATTTGTATGTGGCAACACCTGTTGCATTTTTCTGTTCTGTTTACATTTAAAAGCTTTTTACCGTCCATTTAATCTTAATAAATTTGTTCTTCATCATCCTTGTGTACCATAGATTCTTCCACTAGTACTATTATAAAGTATAAAACCATCAATTGTGACACTGAATCAATAAATAAAAAACAAATTGTGTTTTGTTTTTAAAATTTGTTTTATTAAAAAAAGATATTTTTATGTATTATTTAGACATTATTAAAGGACATTCTGTGCAAAGATATTAACATAAGTTATAAGTAGATACATAAGGCCAATATTACACAATAAAAGCTTGAGAAAAAACTTTTATAAAATAAGCTTGATAAAGATATATAATAGTGTAATGATTAACTTTAATAAACTTTTTATTAGTCAACCATTACATTATCATATTTTGTAGTCAAACTAATTTTTAGGGATGAAACGGATATCCGGTAACTATCCGGTATCCGGCTGCTTTTTAACTATCCGATATCCGGAAGTAAAGTGCCGGATATCCGATTTTCCATGCCGGATATCCGATTTTCCATGCCGGATATCCGGATGAATAAAACATCGAAGATTTTTTTTTGTGGCGATCAATTTTCTTTGTTCTTGCTTTAAGTATTTTCCTGAAAATTCTACCAATGTATCAAACCCACTTTTTTTCAAATTTTTAACTTTAAAATTATATTTTTAACGAATCGTTATGGTGGAAGGTCATCACATCTCACAACTAATATAAAGTTGAATTAAAAAACAAATTTCTCAAAAGTTTAAGCAAACTTGAGTTTTCATGTTTGGAATGAAAGGGCATGTGGTAAAATTACAATTATTCAGAAATTAAGTGTAAAATGTACAAAACATACGACCATTGCTAGCAGCACCCTAGAATAACCCTTTCTAAATAAAAAAGTTTTTTGAATGTTTATTTAATTTTGGTATAACTTTAAAGATAAAGAATTGGGAAATATTACAGAATAAAAAAATATTTTTCAATTTTTGACCGATTTCCGTTATTTCTAGTGTGTATGAGAAGTTATTTTCATAAAAAATAAACTGCCGGATATCCGGCAAAATCCAGCTCGGATATCCGATATCCGGTTTGTAATGTGCGCCGGATATCCGATATCCGGCAAAACCACTATCCGGTTCATCCCTACTAATTTTATAAAATATCTTTGAGCTTTTATAGTGTAATACCGGCCTATGTAATATGTAAAAGTTATTTATCTACTAGCAGTAAATGATTAAATTAAATCATGAAAAAACATGTGTTATTTATTAGTGCCAACTATGCTAAAAAAATAAAATTTGGTCTCTGTACCCATATAAGTTTATTCCTTAATGGAGAGGACTGCATTTACTTATTTAAAACTTTTAGTTTCTTAATACTGTTGCCAAAATACAAATGGCTAAAAATCAATTTAAAATATAAGAAAAACTGAGTTCCTGATTAAGAACAATCCCATATCGAGATAAAAAAAAGTATCTTTGGGAAGAAACAGGAGAAATAAGAATATTTATAATAGGAGTACGCACATAAAATAGTCTATTTTGCAACTAAATGTGCAAAGTGACTTACTGGGTGGAGGTAGAGGAGTTTTGGTTTCTGAGAAATTGGGCTTGATGTCTGCAGTGGGCGATAAGTATGGTGGGACAGACGCAGGCGTAAGAGGGGGCGTGGGATTCCCTGGAATCGGCAGAGGCTGGTAGTTCATGTTCCTCTGTAGTCAAAGAAAAATAATTATATTTTTCTAATCCACATCTTTGACCTGAAAAGCACTCCAGGAAATTCCCTGAGATCTCTTTAGTGAACATAGTTTTAGGTTTTGGCAACATGAAAAACAAAATGAATGGCACATTTTTCCACTTAAAAGTGTTAGTAAATATACTGAGAATCACGGTGGACTAGCTTCTTATGACTAGTTATATTCTCATATAGGTATGCGCCAACAATTACTGATTAGAAGCTTTTAATTCAGTAAGTCCAGAAGAAATCTAGGAAGCAAGGATGTCATATTGACCCAACTTTTTCATTATTTGTTAATTCTGTGATTGTAATCAGTCTTTTGCATGACCAAATTACACCAACAGGAAATTCTTGTATTGTCATAAGTGTCTAAATCGATATAAATTAACACATGAAACAAAATTTTTAATGTTTTGGATTTAATTGTTTTCTGAACTTGAAACATTAATTTTTACAGGGAATAATAGTTATATTTATAAGCTCAACAAACAGTAAAATAGAGGAGGAAAAACCCCATGAGAGTTTTCAACAATAATTTCGACTCTACTTTTAGAATGAGTAAAAGTTTGAATGTATTGGCTGGATAGATTAAACAATTTTGAAATATTCAATTAATTGCTATTCGTTTCACTTATCTAAAAATAGTGAATGATATTAAAATTGAACCATAAAATACATAAAAAATATATGCATTTTGTTTTTAATAATTTTAAAGCATTTTTCTTAATGATAAATTTTATCTTACTAGTTAGTTAATAATGTTTGAATCAGTGGCAGCTAGCAGGGGTGAGGTGACAAAGGAGAGAACAAAACCATTCCCCAACTTAATATATATATAATATAAAAACTGTTAAGAAGTTAGGCATTTACCATTCTATTTTTGTACCTGACCCCTATACTTTTAATATACAATTGCTGACACTGTGCCTGATATTTAGAGTTTGGTATAAATCCCATTACCATTGTATGTACAATGCCCTAAACAAGAAAGAAACCTACCCCATATAATCTATATTGACACCTGAACCTATTAGAATCATAAAAACCCCAACTAACATTTATAGGTAGGAATAGAAAAGGCTGTAAAAACTACTACTCAGTTATACTCTATATTACAATGTAGATTTTAGATTGCAAGTAAAAAAGAACATACTTATTCAAAATCTCACTTAAGCATGCAAATGTGTTTATACATGAAAAAGTTTACTAAAATTTGTTGTGCAAAATGAGAATTTCACTGTTTTACCATTAGCGTAAAATATAATAGTGGTTCAAATATAAAGTGGAAACATTACAGTTTAGTAAATATGTTATTTACAATGCTACAGTATTATTTAACATCTTACAAAGATGATTAAAATCGAATTAGCAAAGCAAACTATTAGCATTTTTTCTGTGTGGGATTAGAAAATTCTAATATTTAACTTCGCATATTAGACTAATCAATATTCAGTGTAGTTAGAGAAAGTAAGTCATGTTAAAACTTCACCTGCCATTAGCCGACATAGCAGGACTTTTTTTAAAAAGCAGGAAATGAGGCTTTGTTAGTAACAGGAATAGCAATGTATTAGTTACATAGAGGGGAGGGGGGGTCAAATTAATACGCTAAAGCCAAACACACACTACACAGAACTATAACAAGACAGCATCAATTTAACATAAGCATTAAGGAATGAACAAGTAGCGTTGGTTTTCCAGATTTGGCGTGCAATGGATTATACCTGCATGTTTGGCTGGTTGAACTGATTTGTGTAGTGGGGGTCGTACTGTGAGTGGGGTGGCGCCCCGTTCATTTGCGACTGGTGGTAGTAGTGAGATGGCTGGCTGGAGTAGGGAGGGGCCTGTGGCCTCAAGGAGGACCGCATTTGCTGCTGGGAGGGATATGCTGGTGATGACATGTGCTGGGGAGGGGTGGTCGGCGAGTACTGCTGCTGCTTGCCATACTGGGATGGAGGCGGGTTTCCTGGGTACTGTGAACAGCAAACACAACCCTGGAATAATAAAAATATAGTTAGAGGATAGTATCAATGTTAATTTTCCTTTTTTCAAAATGCTGTGGTGTTTTGTGAGTGCATGATATTAATTATGTAATTTATTGGATATTGAAAATGGGATAAATACAGTAACTTTAATTAATGGATTTTGTTTGTATAGGTTATAAACTTTATCTCTATTCTAAATGATTCTGTACACAAATGGTGAAGATGATTGCACTTAAATGCACACTGTATTTGTTCTAAAAGTGAATATTTAATTTTGTGGCATAACAGAACAATAACAGTTTTGGTTTTTAGTTAAGAAATTACAGTTAATTTTAATTTTGATTTGACTTTTTGTAACTTGTTTTCTCTTTTGAGAAAATAGCATTAAAAACATCTCCTCAAAACCAGTTACGTTAATCACTTTTAAAAGGTGAAGACTAAACTTTTTTTTTTCTAATTCATTATATGGAAAATTGAAGCCAAAGAGTTAAAGTAAATATACCTAAAATATGTATATTTTTTAATTTTGGATATAGTGCATTTTTAATTTGAGCTAATCATTCATATGTTCCCAATGTTATTTTTTAAATAATATTGATGAAATCCATGTTTTAAAACATGGTTCATACAGATTTTCAAAAGTAAAAATTAAGTAGTTCTTAAGGACTTTTTAAGGACCTCTCGATAATTTTTAAGGACCTCTTAAATTTTTTTGGCGCCGTTAGCGAAGAATCGCACATTGTTTGGTGCAAAATTGGCACATAATCACATGTCAGTGGGGTTTTGTAGCAAGTTGGCACAGGATACCACTTCCTGAAAACTCTGGCGCAGAATTACCATCCCTTAAAGACTAGATTCTTCTGAATTTCCTGGTTTTTCTAGAATGAGTATCGATTCTTCACAAAACAACAAACAAACAAACTGAGATTTTCCAATGACAAAGTGTAGTGTATTATAATGAAATACCACTGACTAAAAAATCGAACAAAAGAGATCAAAAGTTAACTTTTTCCTGACACTAAATACGTCCATTCATGCCTTTCTCTCCTTGCCGATTTATACTTACGTAAAACGGTGAAAAGTGTGGACACGATCAACGTAAAATCCGGAATTCTACATTTCAATAATTTTAATGCACCCGGAATTCTTAGTTCGATAATTAAAAAAACTCAGAATTTCGGGTTAGACACGGAAAAATACCACCCATGTGAATTAGTAAAAAAAAACATGTTTGACAAAAATTAAGGACCTTAGTCGAAAATTAAGGACTTTAAGGGCCCTTAATTAAGGACCTACTTAAATTAAGTAGTTCTTAAGGACTTTTAAGGACTGTGCGAACCATGTAAAATTAACAGTCAATAAATCCATACTAGCTAAAATACCTATTCTTTGCACAGGTTTAATTAAAATGATAAGTTTAAAATTTACGGTTCATAAAAAAGGGGCATTTTTCAAGCTCATTAAAATTCGTCCGGAATTCTGTCAGCAATTAGAACTCTAAACATTTCCAAGAGTAAGTCTTGATTTTACATGAATATTTATATGAACATACCTGTCCCGAATTGTAGTTTTGCGGCGGATTTGAGCCATAGGACTGCATTCCTGGACCATACTGCTGCGACATCATGTTGTACTGTCCAGGCCTCTTCTGTGCCATGTGCTGCTGAGGGTTGGGGTATGGAGAAGCTCTCGTTCTGCCCTGAGGGGCAATTCCTGGATTGTTACCAGAGTACATGGAGGGGTGCATTTGTCCGCCCATCCCCATGGCCGTTTTGTTCATGCCCATCGGGGGGCCGTTCATGCCCATGCCATTGTTCATAGGATTCACAGGGGACATGGTGTTGGGCATGTTCATCATGGCATTGTTGGGCATGTGCGAGCCCATGGGATTGTTCATGTGTGTGCCCAAGGGGCTGGAGACCCCTGTGTTGGAGGGGACCCGCTGGTGGTGAGAGTTGTAGCCTGGTTGGAATTGCTGACCTTGCATGCCCTGCGAAACAAAAGTTTGCATTGAATTGTTGTACTTTGGGAAGGTTTTTTGGAATGACAAGAAATAATAAATTTTTATATTCGATCTGCCATTTTTATAGTAATTGTGCGGCAAATAGAATCACCAATTACATTTGTTTGAAAAAGTTTATATTATTTTTATAGAATATAGATGTATTTTAAATATTACAAGTCAAGTTAATTAGCTCTTCCGAATAATATATTGAAACAAGTGAGATAAGTGGTTCTCAAACTGTGAGATATATTTAAAGATTTATAACAGTTTTGGCTTTTGGTTAAAAAACTAGTGTTCTTTTCTTTTTGATAATACTTTTTGTAACTTTGTCTTCTGTTTTGCGAAAATGGCAAAAAAGCATCTTTTCAAAACCGGTTGTGTTATTCCCTTTTGAAATATAAAGACTTTTATTTATTATTTTATTAATAAATAATAGCACAAAATAGACACATAGACAGCAAAATTATATGTTAAAGGCAAAAGGTGACTGACTATATAGCACAAGAGCAGAGGCAACGGTAAGAAATATGAGAACCACTTGCTTATAAATAAAAAAAGCAATTAGAGATTTAAGTTATGGTAATTAGATTGGAGGAAAATCGGGTACCTACCGACACTTTATAAAACGTTAAATACTATATTGAAAATGCCTGGGTAAAAAATATAAATTTTTAAGAGAATTTCAAATAATTTTTTTATATACAATCTTGGAATTTTCTTCTTAAATATGAAATTAGATTTTTTAATATAAAGTTTTTTTTCCCACACCTACTGAAAAAAAAGTCCCCCAAAATAGACTTGCAAACTCTTTGTTTAATAAATCAAAGGCTCCTAAAAACATAGGTTAGCATTTCTTTTATTAAACTTCAATGGTAATATTTTAAGAATCGCTAATATGTGATATGCAAAAATTCTCCTTTAAATGCAGAAATTCTAAAATATACAGAATGAAATACTAATTTCAGTTGCTAGTAAACCCACCTGATTATACTGATTATTCATAACCACTTCTTGCTGTTGTCTTTCCTGCAAAGCGACCACACTTGCTGTTGCGGTAGCAGTGGCAGTTGCGGCAGCTGCAACCAACGCAGCAGCACTAAGAGCAGATGAAGATGATTGAAATTCCGAACCATTGTTGTGCCCTGTGTTCCCTATAGAGTTGGGTCCTATTGCTGTATTCATTGGACTTGGATTTGCACTGTAACTAAAAACAAAAAATTATTAAAGACACATTACAGAAATATTAACAATTGTCCTAGAGACTAGTAATTATAATTTATTTTTTTAATACATATATAGGAAAACTTTATGAACTCTCTTTTGTGAAATTTTAGCTAACATATTAGTTTATAAATAAATGTCAGGGAGAGACTTTTCAATTTTGTACAATATACTTAACTTTTTTCAAAAAGCATATGAAGGTTTAATTGAATTTTTTATTCTATTTATAATCTTCAAGAAAGCATCTTATCTTAGCATAGCATTTATGATATATACCCTATGTTCCATTGCTTTGTATGTTAACTTCAAGGTTTACTTTTTAGAAACCACATGCTAATTAGCTATTAATAGTTAATCATATTTACAAAATTATAAAGGCAATTAATACGAAGTTTATTTTAAATTGAATATGAATGCAATTGATTGCTATAAACTTTTTTTATTTTCTAAAAAAATATTTGGTCAATAATTATCAACTACTATATAAATATGTATTTTCTCCAAAGAAGTCCAGTTACGCATTTTATTAATCACAAATGATATTTAATACTTCCTATTTTTTATTTTTGACACTCACGACACAACATAAAACAAAATATGCAACTTTAAATTAAGGATTGCAAAGGCATTTTTTACTATATCTGAAGCTTACATTACATATTAAAATAAGCTATATGTAATAAGCTAGTTTTGTAGGATAGAGCATTATTTTCAATGGCGACCATTGTGTGACATAAGTAGTCCTGATGAGAGAGGGGCAATATTTGCACTCTTATTCATGCTTTATTATAGAAATAATTCAAAGGATTACCGATAATTGGGGAAACAGTCTATTTCATTCATTATTATACTCATCTGATCCTTTCAACAGTGTGACATATTCCATTCCACGAATGTTTTTTTTAAAAGTCCATAGGAAAATCGATTAACTTTTTAATCAACCGAGATTTCAACGTCTTATGTTAGATATAGGACTGTACTATTATTGATTTAAGTTATAAAACTGCAAGAACGCGATAATAATCTGACACACAAAGTAAATAGATTAGAATACTGTTAATGTTCAGGGGACTGACATTTTATTTTGCGTTTTTGGTAAAATAACGACTCCGCGTGGACTCTCATCGGTCTTCCCCTGCACTCTTCAATGATGAATGCATTCAATGAAGAATTAATATTATATAGTCGTCATTGATTTATGCCAGAAAAAAAGTATCCCAATAAACCCTAACTAATAAACAAAACCTCAATGTCAAAAAAAAAAAAATCTAACCCGGCTCCTGAATCGCGATACTTGCAATGCCAACTGCGTAATTCCCGACATTTCAATTTCAAATGAGCCCAAACTGGTTACCTATAACAAAAAACATACTGCATTTCGCTAAAAGAAGAAAAAAAAGTGGGGAGAGAGAAAGAGAGATGGGAGACGGGCCAGAGAAAGAGGTGTCCCGAACGACACTCAGCGACCTTCGGATTCACGCCCCGCGACGCAGCAAAAACAAGTGCTCCTGGCCTTGGCAGGGGTCAGCAGATACAAGCTGCAATGCTAATCAGCTGACAGAGAATTCGCTCTAGACGCAGGTGACGACGATTCAATTACATATCGGATTGGATTGATTTCTGAGCTCATGAAATAGGACAGTCGAATGAAGAGATTCAATTGGAACTTCGCACCAATTGCCGCCATTATTTGCGACTTGTTCAGTGGTGGCTTTGGTAAAAAATGTGGTAGTAACTATTGTGATATTTCAGAAAGATGAGACTGATTAGTTGTGTGACACTATTAAATAGGTATTTTGAATCAGATTAAAAATAAAATCAAAATATTCAACAGCTGAAGTTTTTTTCTCCAAATATATATTGTACCAATTACATGCTAATGAAGATTCCGACGTTTTCATTCTGATACAAATATAAAATTCGCTGTGGAATGGCTAATTAACGATTAACGTGGTTGGATAATTTTACGATTTACTTTGAAATACAAGTTCATAACATTAATCGGGATCAGCAGGGCCTGATAGGCACGTGAAGCCCTGGGCTTACACTTTACATTTTTGAGGGGCCCCCAAATAACTCGTATAAATATTTAACATCCCTAACATACATTTCTAACAAATTTACTTAACAAAATTGCATTATATACTTAAGTAAATAAAATTTGGCCGTTTATTGTGTTAAATTTGTTTTGAATATTGGAAAAAATCAAAACATACCTAATATTCGGAATATTTATTACTATGTTGTAATATATATTTATATTTTTTTTCATTGTAATGCCAATAAAGGGTAAAGATATTAGTGCATATAAAAATTTGATTTCAGGTTCAAGGCTCTGTTTGAGATCAATGGGGTCCCCATTTGAAGGCGGGTTTCTCTTGCTTAAAGATCTTAATCGGGCTATACGGACCAGAGACCGTTCGAAGTGTCGAATCGGTGCCTGCCTAATAAATCTAACAAGATCAAATTTATGTCAATCATCCTATTTGACACGGTGTTACATGTTTGAATGGATTGCCCTATAAAAGCGTAACATATTGTTTCTTATCCATTCTAATACCCCATGTAGCTAATTTTAATGACTTGCCGTCAATAAATGGTAAAATTAGGCCACAGAAATCTTCTTCTAAAATGCTTTCGCTTAGCAGAGTGGTCGGCAAACTTATTAGTCAACAGAGCCAAATATCAACAGAACAACGATTGAAATTTCTTTTGGGAGCCAAATATCAACAGATTAACGATTGAAATTTCTTTTGAGAGACACATTTTTTAAACTTTAACTATATAGGTAGATAAATTGTTATTAACTTAATTAGGGTACTCCTAAGCTGGTCTTTGCTAAAATCGTCCTCAATCTGATTGAGGTGCGTTCGCTGAGATCAACCCCTTCCATCCACACTCGTCTTGTATTTCGTCTATCTCCTTTCGTTCATCCTCTTTACATGTTCAAACTATCTTAACATACCTTTCTCAATCATAATAATAACTCACAAACACTGATGTGAACCAAGGATAGTGAAGACCATATATATATATATATATATATATATATATATATATATATATATATATATATATATAAGGTGTGCTCGTGTTTCGCTTTTTGAAAGGGGCAAGGAAAGAATTCTTTTGACGTCATTTTAGCTCCGCCTTACTATGAGTTTTTGATAATTCTCATTGGCTGTGTGTTTCAAGCATTGCTACTTATATTTTAATAACGAAACGACTTTGGAAATCGATTCAAATTGTTTTTTGAAGCAAATTTTAACTGTTTTCTTTTAAATAAATTCATGATTAGTTAAAAACAAGAATTCTTGTTAAATTAAGTACTCCTTGACAATAGCGACAATTACTCTTAAAACGACTGTCGAGAGCATTAGACACGCCCACAGACAGTTGAAGGCGTCACTATGACGTCAAAAGAATCCTTTTCCCCGCCCTCCATTAGCAAGAGCGAGTACCAGCACACCTTTTATATATATAGTCTCCACTATCCTTGAATGTGAACAACAATTGCCTTGCATCTCCTTGGAAAGTTTAAAGTCAAGTTTGTATGTTGTTGTTTTTAATTTTTGCCACGAAGTTTCAACGCGCGCGCCCGCACGTGGTATTTTATGGAAGAGCCACATTCAAAAGGCCAAAGAGCTGCATGTGGCTCGCGAGCTGCGGTTTGTCGACCACTGGCTTAGCATATACGAGACTACTTTACTAGATCGTCGGAGCAGTCAGTGCGTCATAAAGCGCAATGATGGTTAGACAAACGATGAAATAGCGTCTGGAAAGTGAACCACAATTGTTAATCTCGTAAAACTAGCATTCATCTCACCATGTCTATAACGTTGTGCAGTAGGGCGTATCGATTTTTTTTTTTATAAATTTAAAATTCCAAGTAGATAAAAATGTTGTCTATATGGAACCACAAATGCCACAAAAAAATTTGGCCCTACTGAAAGAAATTTAGGTCTTCCGCCAAAGGCAAATTTTTTTTTTGAAAAATTAATTTTTCCATGTTATTTTATGTACTGATGGATGATGTGATTTTTTTTAAGTTGAAAAATAAGAGCTTGAAATTAAAAGTATATATATAAAAAAGTATTACTCTAATGCATCGTATAGGCCAATCGCAGGCCGTTTTCAGTCACGTGCCGTTGTCTGCATTTTCAATCACATTTTTAAAATAAAATTAAAGTTTTTCGAAAGTTTTGAACAAATATTTGGAAACTAGAGTTTTTATTCATTTAGAAAATTGTAAAATTACCGACATTTAGGGTACAATGTAACTTCCCAATTAGTGTCAATGATGCTGGGAACAAATCTAACAGAAAATCTAACATTTGTTTTATCTTTTCAAGTGACAAACATCTTTAATATAATCCGAAAAAAAAAATGCATTGACAGGAAAGCATAAATTATTATTTGCTTTTTGGAGAAAATTGTAAACCTTAGACCTCTGGAGGGATAATTTTTTTTTATCAATTTGGAACTTTGAATTTCCCAAAAAGTTTTTTTTTCCCTCAATACACCCCTATTGGGTAGTTACGATGAAAATGGCTATAACTACTGGTACGAATCAAATAGCATTGGAATGTTAAATATCATTAGAATAAGTAAAGAAATCCGAAATTAAAGTGCAAAACTTGTATGCATTCTTCGTTTGTATTTGTGCAAAAATTTCCCTGTTGTTGTAAATTAAATACTATACCTTATTGTTAAAATAATGGGAATCTTTTTAAATTACTATCATCATCCTCTTTGGCACGGCACCCAGACAAAGAATGGAGTCAATTACGCCAGAAGTACCTTGCGAAATTCAACCAGACGTTGTCGTAATTCGCCAATACAACGCAACTTTGCCGCCCCATTTAAACACGTTCATTTAGTGTAAATGTGTATCTTATAAATACACAGGATTTCCAGATAGTTGAATTATTCTATATTTATTGAACGGAATAAATTTTGAGAAGTTTCAAAATTTTTTTATCCACCCAACGTCTGGCCGCCAGTTGTTTACAGTGACGTGAAACTGTGTTTGTCTGTCAGGAAGCTGAATACATTCGCTTGTCATAGTGGTTTTTAATTGTTTCTTTAATCCTTTTAAAGGTGGAAATTGCTGAAAAGTCGTAAATAAGTAATATGGCGAAACTCTGTCCGCTAGTGCTTGCATTTCCATAATCTTTATGTTTATTAGGGATGAAACGGATATCCGGTAACTATCCGGCTGCTTTTTAACCATCCGGTAACTATCCGATATCCGGAAGTAAAGTGCCGGATATCTGATTTTCCAAGCCGGATATCCGGATGAATAAAACATAGAAGATTTTTTTTGTGGCGATCAATTTTCTTTGTTCTTGCTTTAAGTATTTTCCTGAATATTTAACAATGTATTCACAGTGTGCAGATTTTCCCTTTAACCAATAGAGACTTTAAAAAACCTATTTTTTTCAAATTTTTAACTTTAAAATTATATTTTTAACGAATCGTTATGGTGGAGGGTCATTACATCTCACAACTAATATAAAGTTGAATTAAAAAATAAAATTCTCAAAAGTTTATGCAAACTTGAGTTTTCATGTTTGGAATGAAAGGGCATATGGTAAAATTACAATTATTCAGAAATTAAGTGTAAAATGTACAAAACATACGACCATTGCTAGCAGCACCCTAGAATAACCCTTTGTAAATAAAAAAGTTTTTTGAATGTTTATTCAATTTTGGTATCACTTTAAAGATAAGGAATTGGGAAATATTACAGAATAAAAAAATATTTTTCAATTTTTGACCGATTTCCGTTTTTTCTAGTGTGTATGAGAATTTATTTTAATAAAAAATAAACTGCCGGATATCCGGCAAAATCCAGTTCGGATATCCGATTTGTAATGTGCGCCGGATATCCGATATCCGGCAAAACCACTATCCGATTCATCCCTAATATTTATACTAGCTGTTTGACCCGGCGTTGCTGTGGAATCCTTTAAGGCATATACATTAGCAAAAAATAATTGTTTCCAAGTGCTATTAACTAAGCTACAAAGGCACGTTTTAGATCTCTGAAACATTTTTTTAAAGTTCTTAATGAAATATTTATAAATTTTTTAAAACAAAAACTAAACGGAATTATACAAATCCGAATTTTGCATCCAAACAATGTATACATTGGACAATTTCATAACATTTCGGTAGAACCGGGTATTTATAATCAGCATTTTTGATACTTGAACCTTGAATTTATAAGCAATATAACAAGACATATATTACGCATACTTGTTGTATCCCGGGGCCGATTGCCTCGGGTTCATGGACTGTGCTTGGTAGGATGTTTTGGAGGAGGGCCCTGATCCCGGGGCCCCTTGATATCCATTTCCTGCCCCGGTGCCCTGTGCAGGGGCGTAGGGGGCGATGGTGGTGCTGGTGTTGGCCCCGAAGGAACTGTGGGCGAGGGGGCCGCTCTGCGTGGTAGTGGCCACGCCCCACACGGTAGTCACCACGGACAGCTGCTGCTGGGCCCCTTGGGGAGGGGCCTGAGGGGCCCCACCCCCAGTTCCGCCTCCCGACGAAGGGGACGGCTGCCACCCGCCCAGGGACATGGAAGGATCACTGCAAAGAGAGGAAAGCGTCATTTAGTATGTGGTCTGACATATGTGAAATTACATGCATTATATGTTTAAGACAAGTTGATTTGCCGTGTTGAAGACACCATGCAGTTTGCGAAAAATAAGTGTCAATTCTTTTCATCTTGAAAAATATAAATTAAAAAAAAAACTTTTGTGAATGTTTAAAAATTATATCCGTATTCTTTCTTCCAAAGACTTCAAGATAGGGTTCACGTAAGGGAAAACGCAACAACCGCAAAAGAAAAATGTGAGGACACGTTCCGTACCTTTATCAAACTATCCAAAAGAATTATATAAAAAAAAATTAAATTTGTGGAGCTTGTGACTATTAATGAAAGAGTTTACAATAAAATTAAGAATACTCCTCCAAATTTAATACTAAAATTTTTCTCAAACGGGATATTTTTACAGATAGGTTTATTTTAAAAGCCATATATACATAAGTCCAGTTTAATGTAAGAAGATGTAGAAGCATCAAATGTTTTCGCCCCATCTTACTATCTTTTAACATAGCAAGGAATTCTAGGTAGTTATGCCTTTTCATAAGAACTTTTAATTAACCATTTGCTCCTTCTTAGTCGACAACATAACGATCGGCTCTCGTGGTTCCCTGTTCTTTAAATTAAACGAAAACAGCATAATCTAGTGTTTACAAAACATCGATCTTTTTTTTTTAACCTGTTCTCTTGGTGATCCAAAACAGATTAAGATTTTTTTTTCACTATGAGCATAAAAAAAATTCTGGGAAAAATAACATAAAGGGGAATAACTGTTTCGTAGAAAGAACACAAATGTCAAACATGTTCTTGGGGAGTGCAGATTAATAAAATGACATAACACAAAAACCTGAAAAAAGTTTTCAGTTCATTATTTTTTATTACTATCAGTTAGTTAGCTTTTGTGGGAAGTAAGTTTCCTTGCAGTAAAGCAGCTTTTACAGTGTTGAGTCCCCATTGAAGTAAAGCGAAGCGACTTCGAAGACAAACCCCTCTTGAAAGCCCCCTAATAACGCTTTTTAATGTGCATGTTTCCCATCTCAGGAATATGAATATGTATATTCGGATATCACCGATTTTTCTCAATAATACACATAATTTAAAAAGTTCATAAAAAATCCCTACTTTAAAAATTCACTTCTCTGCTAAAATATTAAAAAGAAAAAAACTGTTCAAAAAGGAATATATGTTGAAAATATAAACTAAACTCCCCTGCAACGTGAAAACAAATTTACAGTTTCATGATAAAATAGAATGTCCACTGTGGATTATCACATGACCCCCCCCCCCCCCCCCACACACACACATCTATTCGGGTGAAAGATATAAGCGAATCTTTTACGGCCAAAAAAAAATCAAACAAGTTTAACGGTCTGTTCATAGATGACAGTATTATTAATGGCTTGTTTAAAAAAATTCGTTAAAATGAATTATTAAACGCGTTAAAAAAACAACGTTGATACTATTTATGAAATGAAAGTGAAATTATCTTTCTTTTGACATCTCATGTGTTAAAATCCTTTACGTCTAAGGGGCATAAAAGGGATTTTTACTACAGAAATTATATATGATTCAGCAATTAATAGTTATCATCGTGCACAATCTGCATATCAGAAGGGGGGAGGGGGGGAGGGGTAGACAGAGATTATGAGTATTAAAATCCGGTATTTCAGCAGCTCAAATAATTTTATTATATAATACTTTCTTTAATATAAGAGTTACTACAGAATAAGGTAAATTGCTAATATTATAATATGAATTAAATTTTTGAACCCTGACCTAAGGTACCAAATATTTTCATTTTATTATTATAACTCCTACAGCTTTTAGAGTGTAAGTATTTTATCTTTTAGAGTAAAATTACGGATTAATTTAAATTAACGTGATATATAAACTAGGCTTATTTTCGCAATTTAAATTTTCCCTAAAATAAACATGACAATTTCACAAGTTCAAATTATCATCACATTATATTGAGCATATGCTTAATAGCTCCGAATACATATGAGTAAAAAGAGCAGTTGCTTGTCTACATAGGCCGTCTTCATAAATCATTTCAACAAATATCAACAATTATAACCAAGAATCGAAGCCATATCCTCAGGCACAGCAGTCCAGTGTCTTATATGTTGTACTACAGGGCGACGTGAGTCGTGAAGAAGTCATAAACAGAAGAAATGTTAAAAAAGGTACGCTAAAAAATTGAAAGTAAGATAATTGAGTTGTAATAACTCAGTTTTCATTAAAGCAATCGACATCAAATAATGTGAAAAACAATCTTCTGAACAACTATTTTAAGTGTGTCAGGTCGCTTTGTTAAGATGGCTCGAACAGAAGCCGAGATGAGCAATATTAAATCACACTGCTCATTTTTGAGAAAGTGCAATTACTCCAATTTGAGTACACCATCGCTCATGTACGATGCAATTGTACTCAAAGAAAAACGAGTATGTTCAAGTACTCATTTTTAAGTACTTTCTCCTACAGTGTACAAGCGAGAAAAACACAACGACTTCAAACAAAAGTATTTTAGAACGCAAAGTTCAGTAACTTAAAAAAATAAATAAAAACTTTGATAAGCGTAATAAAACAATGCAACTCGTGCACTAAATGGGAGCGAACACTTTCACAAAAGAGAGATAACTACAAAAGTCAGTGAATAACCAGAAATGAACGACCTGCTCAGGGAAAAGTGGAGTGGAACATTATTTTTAAACTGAAGCTATTCCAAGTGCGACACGGAAGTTTAACGGATTAGTGAAGGAAAATAATCTCGTATAAAATTGGAAAAGGTAAAAAGAGAAATTTGTTCTAATTTCATTTACAACAGATTTATCACATAGCAATAAAAAAAAACTATAGGTAAGAGAATTACTAATTCCTAAAATAATAAAAGCATAATAAAGCCCAGGGTGTAAATGTTTTACAATGGATTAATATAATGCATTCTTAGTATTTGATTACTTCAAGGTATTTTACTAACCCTTTGCACTCGTCGCCTCTCAGGCGCCAACGTAACGACTTGTTCTTTTGGTTCCCTGTTCTTTAAAATAAACGAGAACGGCGTGATCTTGTTTTAAAAAAAAAATCGATTTTTTTAAAAAAAATTGTTCTTTTGCAGATCCGAAACATATTACGATTTTCTCCCCTCTATGAGCATAAAAAATTGTGGTTATAAGAACAGAAAGAGGAATAACTGTTCCGTGGAAAGAACGGAATGTCAAAGATGTTCGCGGAGTGCAAAGGGTTAAGCATCTTTATTTTTACTGTGTGACTGATTTACAGTGTTTAAAAACTTAACCTTTTGCATTTCCCTTTCACCTTCCGGGGAACAAAATAAACCTGTTATTTTAATATCCTGTTATTTAAAATGAACGAAAATAAGATTTGTCTTCAGTAAAAAAAACATAGTTCGTTTATTAACTTATTCTTACATTAACTACAAAATTGATTATTACTTTTTTCAACCAGGAGCAATAAACATTTTAGTAAAAAAAAAAACCTAGAAAAGGTGATAACTGTTCTTTAAAAAGAACACTTAAGTCAAAAATGTTCTTGGTGAGCAAAAGTTTCATTATTTTACATGTTTAGTTAAACTTTTCACAATTATTTACCTAAATATATAAATCAAAGATATCGGTTAACTGTTTCGTAAAAGTAAAGTAAATATCAATGACGTTCTTGGAGAGTGGGGTGCTAAAGTTTAATTGCAGACCGAATAATTCAAAGGCTAAAATTAAAATACGCAGTTTATCAACTATTAGTTATCAAATTTTATCAACTTTGGAGATAACTCCAAACAACATTGAACCATTAAAAATAATTTATTACATTAAATATTCGAAGAGACATATCGAATACTAGCTTAACTGTTCTACAAAAATAACGTGAATGTCAAAGTAGGGTTAATTGTAGGCTGTATAAATTTACAATGGCTAAAATACGCATTTAGTTTTATCTTTTCTCCAAAACGTCAATTTTTTGACACGAATATACAAAGCGAAGAGATATCGGAACAGGTGCAATGAATGTGCAATCACTTCTCACAAAGAATCAGCTGCCAGCCGCAACCAACGAGACGGTAATATTCGGGTCAAGTGAGAAGAAAAGAGTCAAACCCCGCGGTTGCCCTGGGCGACAGCTAGCACGCGCGCACATCACTTTCCTTCTCTCGCCAACCCAACGGATAAACGTATGAATGTTGGCACCCTGCCCCGGCGTATAATTTGTTTGTCGGTTTGTTGGACAACAGCTTTTTTGGCGAGCTGTCATGTCGGCCGAGGGAAGATTTTTATGCCTTTTTCCTGTGATGAAACAATCGGGCGTTGCTTGAACTTTTCTTTCTTTCTTTTTGTTTAAGGACGCAAAAGTTGCCAAATTGTGTGCGTTTTGAAAGAGTGGAGCGAAATGTTTACGAGGTAAATTTAAAGAGTGGCACAGATAGGATAACTTTTTTAGATCAATTGAAATGAATTGGGCGGCAATGTTTTTCAAAGGGAACGTTTAATAATAGAAATATCAAAATCCATGTCTCAATTTGGCCTACAATTTTTGTTGAATAAATTATTTTAAATTTTCAAATATTTAACTATTTTTTTTTACCTTGATAATTAAGAATTTATTAAGATACAAATTAAGGAAATATAAAACAATAAAAATATGAAATAATTAAAACAAAATTACGAATTTTGATGCCTTGTTCAACCCTATATTCTATAACTTAAATGACAGCAGATTGATTTTGCGAAAATGAAAAAACATTAAACATTAAAATCAATTACAAAAGCATTTTCAAAAATAATTTAACAGTTACCGTATGTGATAATAAAACAGAAAAATAAAATTTTAATTAAAACTAATACTACTATTTTAATTAATGAATCGAACAGTAACGCAAAAGTTTAATAATAGTGCCTGCGAGATTTTTAAGTTGAAAAATGTATGACAATAACCTTTTATTATACCATCGCACTAGCATTACAAATAGATAATAATTCCATACGAAGATTAAGGTATTTGCAATTACATATATACTACCTTATATGTAATTACATATAATACCTCAATCTTTCTGTAGAGTTATCTAGTTAGAGTACTTACTAGTTCAAAGATATGCATGCTATTTAAACGATGTGGGCATAATATATTTAATATATGTATATATATATCTTCTTCAGAGAAAAATGATAATAAAAACTTAATCTATTTCTTTAAACTAATTGATAAATAAAAACTATTTTTAATTAAAAAAAAAAACACTAAATTTTTTTATACAAAAGTTAGAAATATGCTTCTATGATTTTTGAAGTTGTATATGCATGAGATTAAAATAAATTTTTACGATACGTTCAAGCATAAGCTTGTCTAAATTTGGTTAGTAAAAACGACCCATCGAATCAAATACGATCGAAAACAATACAATCTTGGTGCAAACGATCACTTCCTAATCCCGATATCGGTATAAGATTTAAAAAACCCTTCTCATGATTCTTCCACCTTTTCCAAAATGGTGACCAAAAGAGGATGTTTACGGATCTTTTCCGCGTTCTTTTTTATCACAACAAACATTCGAACGTGCGATAGCGAGACTCGAACGAGTTCACTGATCTGTCAAAAATTGAACAGGTGAATGGATGATTCCAGGAAGGGAAAACGACTTCTTCAGCACTTCTGTTTATTAAATAAGTTTTAAATATAGGTGTCGAGGGCGGATTGAAAGCACGCAACGAGGCAGAAAGGTCCGATGTCTTGAAGGAAGCGTTGTGAAGACACTACACACATGCAGGGCATACCGAATAGGCTCGTGAAGCCTAGGCTTAAACTTTACATTTTTGAGGGGCCCCCCCAAATCACACATTATATAAATATTTAACACCTCTTAACATAGTTTGCTACTGAATTATTTACCTTAAATAAATTTCATTACAAACGTTAGTAAAAAAAAATGCGTTAAATTTGTTCAAATATTAATAACAATCAAAACATACAGAATATTAGGAATACTTATTAATATATTTTATTATAATATTTATAATGTATTTAATTTTAATCTCATTCACGGGCAAGGATTTTAATGCATGTAAAAGCTTGATTTGATGTTCCAGGGTATATTTGACAGCCATGGGATCAACATTTAAAGTTGGGCTTCCCTTGCTTCAATGCCTTAATCGGGCCCTGCGCACATACCAATATTTAACATCATTGTCAGGGCCGGAGTTTGACATAGGCTACAGCCTAGGGGCCCACACTACACACACAATAAAAAACAGAATCAGTTTACGGAAAAAAATTATTTAGAAGGATGATAATTTAGTTCCTAATGAAAATAGTATACTACAGTCTTTTTAAGATGGAAAAAAATTATATATTTCTTCACAGATTTTGTACAGTGTAAATTTACACTAATATTTTTATGTTATTTTTTTTAAATGTTTAATTTGTGATAAAATACAATGGCATTGTTTTATTTTTTTTAAATCACTTGTTTTTATTTTCTTTACATTTTTATTTTGTTTAGAGTTTTTTGAGGATAACACAAACACGAGTGCAATATTTTATTGTCATTTTCGTAGATTCCAGAATGCTACTGCACATTGAGGTTCCTTGAAATCCTAGACATTTTATAAGGTAGTACTATTGGAAATTGACAATAAACATTGTATCTCAATTTCATATGTGCACTTAAAAATTATTTAATTTGCGGTTCTGGAATATATATTTTACAAAAAAATTTAGGACTCTAGGCCAAAATTATTAATTAAAAACAAAAATTAGGGCCTTGGGGGCTATATTAACTCTAAATCCGGCTCTGATCATTGCACTTTGTAATATATAGTCCCAGTAAAGTTCTGTTAATGCAATTTTAATAAATTAGTTTATAAATGAAATGTGATGGCGTCCATGTTGTTAAGTATTTAGAAATAAAGTGTCTTTCTACGATCGAGATTTTGCAAAGTTTGAAACGTTGAAAAAGTCTGCAGAAGGAAAGGAAACTTATAAGACAATTAAGAAAAAAAAATCCCAATAAAATTTAAACCAAAATTTTTCTGTTCTAATTGTAATTGAAAATTCGGTTCGTAAACAAGGTTCGACACTCAATTTTTACCCTTTGCACTCCCAAGAACATCTTTAACATTTGTGTTCTTTCTACGGACAGTTATTCTCCTTTCTATTTTTTTCCCAGAATTGTTTATGCACATAGAGACAAAAAAAATCGATCTGTTTTGAATCTGCAAGAGAACAAGCTGGAAAAAAAATCGATGTTTTTTAAACAAAATAGCATGTTGTTCTCGTTTATTTAAAAAAAACCAGAGAACAAAAAAGAACTGGTCGTTATGTTGTTGCCTGAGCAGGCCAACAGAGTGCAAAGGGTTAAGTTCAATTTCCATTAACTTTTTTTTTAAAATCCAGAATAAAAATTGCATGCGTGGAAATAACTGATTTTTTCACGCAATAACATTGAAGACAAAAAGAAAATAAATAAATACTCTTTAATAATAACCTATACTCAGGGACAACCTAAGTTGAAATTAAAGCAATTGAATATTTATACATATCATAGCTTTCGCTTCAGGTTCAACTTAGGTTGTCCCCGAGTACAGCAAAAATCCCTCCAATGACGGTAAAAGAATAATACGGAATAGTATATACAACTAAAATTTTTAGAAAAAACTCCTCTAACTTATTTTATGAATAACTTACTAGCTGGAATATTCGTTCTACGCACGGGAAGAAAATAACACACAATATAGATACAAATACAATGCTTATGAACGAATCAACACATATCCGTAATCACGAGGAACATATAATTCTAGTAAAGATGATATATTCCTCATAATTAAGGATATATTGTTCTATAGTTTTCTTCTCTAAACGTTAAAAATAATTAATTATTACATTAATGGCGAGTGTTATTTTAATCCCGTGCGCAGAATGGGTACTTCAGCTAGAAGAAAAATAACTTACTTTCCTTCTTAATGTATAAGGAATAAATCTGCCAAATTTCATTTAGCTGGGAGTATGGGAGGTAAGAGAATAATAGAGAGTGAACTTATTTTAACCCCGTGCGCCCAGAACCAGTATTTCAGCTAGTTCTCGAAGCTTACTTTTCCAATTTAAAATATAAAGAACAACTCTGCCAAATTTCGTATTCCTGGATACATAAGTAGTATAAAAATTAGTGATGAGTGAGTGGATGAATCAGTGAGTGAGGTCTTTCGCATTTATATATAAAAATATAAAACCAATTAAACTTTTTTTTCATTTCAGGTTTTCCCTGTGTTCTACGTCCATGGCAACCCTGGTAAATGATTAATTATTATTTTGTAATATATCTGTGGCCTAGAATAAGAAGGACCAATGTCCTATGTTAAATCAATGAGACATTGTTCCTTGTTCCAAGTCACAGATATGGTATGACGGTATAGTATTTAGAAATGAGTTAAAATTAAATAGCTTGATTAGATGGACAAGGAATTATAAATTGCCTCTTGATAATTTTTTTTTTTTTTGAAATAACAGACACTCCTTAAGTTTATTATTTAGATAAATTATAAGGCTTCAATGGGTGATTTATCCTAGTATATTAATACTTTTTATTTTAGAAAAGAATATGAAAAATTAAGCATTTAATGCTTACATATAACTTTACATCGTTTGGGCCATCTATAAATGACGTTACACCTTTTCTCCATATTTTGAAATACATACAAAACGACAAAATTTTTATAAGTGCCAAACAAGTTTATTTTAATGGAAAACTCGTAATGGTGAAGTAATAAAACGCTGATGGCTTTGTTTTACACCGAGAGATGGGCATGTATACTGCTTTGTGTACAAACTTTTTTCCTTAAAAGCACACAATTTACACTTGTAGGGTACTGTTGTATTGGCAGAATGTTGCTTATTAAAGAATATTGTATTCGAAATGTTCCTTTCCTAACATTGAAATTCCTAAAAACTATTGAATAGTTTAACATAGTATTGAAAATGTACTGAAAAAAAACCCAGTACATCACAATTTCATTAGAATTTCAAAAAATTATTTAATTAGCAGTTATGGAATGTATATATATTTAAAAAAAAATCCGACCCATTCCATACCACTTGGTAGGCAGAGCCTGATTACCGAATAGCCCATGGAAGCACAGTCTGACACTTCATAATTTTGAGGGGCCCCAAATCACACATTTTATACATATTTAACACTTCTAACATAGTTTGCTTAGGATTTTAGTGCATGTAAAAGCTCGAGTTCATGTTCCAAGGTTTATATGAGAGCAAGCCCCCATTTAAAGGCGGGCTTCCCTTGCTTCAATGTTTTAATCGGGCCCTGCTAGCAGGGGCCCCGCACCACATTTTCATCCTAGGGGTCCATTAACTCTAAATCGGGCCCTGCCGCAGGTTGAGAACCGCTGTATCTATTCTAACAAAATGTTCCTCTTTTCTTACAAAATATTATGCAAATCCATTTTCTCCTCAAATGGATTAGCATGGCATTATGTTTGAAAAGAGGAATCAACAGGTTGCAATAAAAAAAAATATATATTTGGCTACAATCAATAGCAACCGAAACGCATAAAATGTGATTTATGAGCCAAAATTTATAGCTTCCGATAAGGCGGTCCTTTGTTGTTCAAAAAAGACTATTATAGTTTGTTCGGAGACGTTGATAAGTCAATGCTTAATACATCGGAAACAGGAAGTTATCAGTGTCATTTCTTTTATTAAAGGGTAATTGGCGTTATATGTTCAAAAAAGCCGAGATACAAAACTTGTTGATTTGACTTTTCCATCAGTGTCACAATATTTTTCCTTAGTGAAACAACGGGTAAATACTACTTGGGAATTTTTTTTATGAGTTTTGAGTATTCGTTTTATGAACACCGCGAGCATTAAAATGGTTGAAATACTTAGGCTACTTACATTTAGAGGAATTATTTAAAATTTCGAGTTAGTTCTTTCGATAATTCACCCGCAGTTTAATACTCAATTAATTTTGGGAAAGTCAGTGATTTTTGTCCACTTTACACACCATATTATGCACTACAGACGAGATAATGGGAACCATGAATTTGATTGCAAAAGCATAGTGACGACTTTTTATGAAAGACCCAGCCTGTTAAGAGGCGTAAGAAATTTGATAAAACAAGAAATTCAGGTTTCCATATAAATAATTGTTTTTGTTTTATTTCATTTTATTAACATTATATTGTTAAATTTTGCGACTGTCCATTTTAAATTTACGCCTGTCCAATTAAAAGCCCCGACTGCCCGCTAGAATACTTGATTGTATGTACAAAATGTTAGTCTTGTAAGTACAAACATTTTTAAAGATTCCGGCATACATACAACTATTTAAATAGCAAAATCTCGACTCACCAGATACCTGTTGTGACCGTTGCAGTTTCAGAAACATGTCCCAATGTCCGGGTAGGTTTGTTATTTTATCCTGGTAATCGAGTAGGACAAAATAATTCTTAAATTGTTGCGTCAAAATTGCTAAATTGTAATAATTTGGCATGCACATTGTAATAATTTGCTTTACATGCACAATAGTGATAAAACTTATGCTTTGAGTTTTCTTGAAATGCACCCACAGAATCCTTATATTAAAAATTATTAAAATTTATTTTTAAAGGTAATTAAATCAATAAAAAGGTACAATTTCCTTCTGAAGTAAGAATTATACTTTTTAGTAAAGATTTACTAAAGAATACCCGATGGAGATTATTAACATTTGAGGAATTCTTGATGGAATTACGTATGAGAATAGGACTAGAGTCAGCAGAGACATGCTTAGGAGTGTGCGACAGGTGCCTTCGCACAGGGCCCCGCGCTGACAAGTACATTTCTAAAACCCTTTTTAGACTTAAAATCAGCTGCATGGGAATCGAAACACTATGTTACGCTTTTAGGGAGATTCATTCCGACACTATAACTCCATGGCAAATGGGATAAATGTGGTATATTTGATAGAAAATTAGGTACCGATGCGTGCAAAACCTTGAAATAAAGCAAAGCACGCATGGGGTGTGCTGAAATCTACTTTGCGTTTCACATAAAACTTTTATGAGCGTGCTCTTACCTTTTCAAATTTAGAATTTACATTTTATTTTATTTAGAATAGACTGCTTTTCTACTTTCTTTCAATTAAATAAAAAAAATATTTAAAAAAAATGTTAAATGCAAAAAGAAATAATTTTCTATTGCTGCATAATATTTATGCACGGTAATTTTTTTAAAAATTTATTTTTGCGCATGGGTAAAATAGTGCAACAGTATATGGGAACTGGTACAGCTTAAAATCTAGGTCAGGGGCCCCCGCAGATAGTTTTGCACAGAGCCCTTGTGTCTACTAAGGGCTGCCTTGAGGTTAAGCCCGCCGCAACTGGGTGTTGGAGGGGGGGGGGGGGGGGGGGGGGGGACCCTGAAAGTTGGGAATTTCAACTTCTAAGAAATCCGAGTTGGGAAAATTTATGCCTGAAGAAAATTATTATTATTAACAAATGAAAGCTAGGGTAGATTAGAAATTGCAGAAACTGCATTGAAATAGATTAGAAACATGTAAGATTTCATTTAAATTAGACCTCAGAACGGACACTGCACTGAAATATGGGTGCAACAAATCAATGCTTGCGTTTAATATTACTTAAAATATATATAACAAAAAAAAGATGAAAAATGTGAATAAGTTAGAACTGGGAATTTTCAGCACTGTTAAGTTGGGAATTTCGAATCGTTAAGTTGAGAAATTTCTTGTTTCAAGCCCCCTCCCCCCCAAATATTTTTTGTGTAACGGCACTGCCTGAGGGTGTAATCCAAAATTTTTACGTACATATCCAACTAATAATTCCCTCGATACACTTAGCATCGCGACACTTGGAAGAACACTACTCCAAAACCGACTGAGCGCGCAAAGAAGAAGCCATTTTCTTTTGTTTCACATGCATATGCATGAAGAGATCCAACCTCCCCACCACCACCAGAACAATATCAATTGGCTTGAAACAAAACCTCCGCAGACGCAAAAACCACCATCGTACTTCCTTTCCGAACGCATGGCCGACCAGCGTATCACGGCGAAACCCCCTCACCCGTGGAGCTCGCAGACAAACGCGACAATAAACCCAGAGAGAGAGAAAGAAAAAAAGACCCCCCCCCCCCCCCAATGCTTTTCTTCTTTCTTTTTAAACCAGAAAGGGTTATTGCCGGCCAATGGCGGGGACAACATTCCAAGTAGCATAAAAGTGTTTAGCCGAACACACAGTGGCGCGTCGCTCGTGGAAAAGTCCCTGAACCATAAACAACGAACTGATGAACTTTGCTGGAGCAGGCGCTGTACACCTCACCTCTTCTCTCTCTCGAACAGAAAATGAATAATAATAAAAAAAGAGAACAAAGTTTTTTTTTATTAAAAAACAAGGAATCGAGATCACGCACTCGTTAAACTGGCACATCCACGCTGGTTTGGAGGGTAAACTGGTTTACGTGGAAGAGATTGGGCTTGATTTTCATTCGGACGGATTATAAAATGAGGGTTATTCGACGAGTTTCTTCGATTAGGGTGATGATGATGCACTTCGCGCGGGCATCAAGAGAATATTCGAATGTATATTATTATTAGAGAACTATGAATATTCTTATTAGAGAACTATGAATATTCTTATTAGAGAACTATGAATATTCTTATTAGAGAACTATGAATATTATTATTAGAGAACTATGAATATTCTTATTAGAGAACTATGACTATTATTATTAGAGAACTATGACTATTATTATTAGAGAACTATGAATATTATTATTAGAGAACTATGAATATTATTATTAGAGAACTATGAATATTCTTATTAGAGAACTATGAATATTCTTATTAGAGAACTATGAATATTCTTATTAGAGAACTATGAATATTCTTATTAGAGAACTATGAATATTCTTATTAGAGAACTATGAATATTCTTATTAGAGAACTATGAATATTCTTATTAGAGAACTATGAATATTATTATTAGAGAACTATGACTATTATTATTAGAGAACTATGAATATTCTTATTAGAGAACTATGAATATTCTTATTAGAGAACTATGAATATTCTTATTAGAGAACTATGAATATTCTTATTAGAGAACTATGAATATTCTTATTAGAGAACTATGAATATTCTTATTAGAGAACTATGAATATTCTTATTAGAGAACTATGAATATTCTTATTAGAGAACTATGAATATTCTTATTAGAGAACTATGAATATTCTTATTAGAGAACTATGAATATTCTTATTAGAGAACTATGAATATTCTTATTAGAGAACTATGAATATTCTTATTAGAGAACTATGAATATTATTATTAGAGAACTATGAATATTAGTTTTAGAGAACTATGAATATTATTATTAGAGAACTATGAATATTATTATTAGAGAACTATTAATATTATTATTAGAGAACTATGAATATTATTATTAGAGAACTGACGAATGAATTTCAAAATGTAATTGGCTAACGAGCGTTTATTTATTACGTCACGCGACTTTTCATGCTTTTGTATCCCTCCTCCACCCCAATGCACGATAAATTTTTGCAGTTAAAAACAGTTATTAAAACTTTTAATCTGTGTATTATACCAAAGATCCAATCAGAAAGATTGTGAGTTCTATATATGCGACTCATGTCAATGTTTGTGAAACAAACTTCAGCATTTTTCGATAATTTTGCTATGTCACGCAAACATCGATTCCCCCAACGGTGCATGGCGTAATAAATGAACGGCTCGGGACTTGATTAAGTCCGACGACAGGTACCTAAAACTTAGATCAACTACATTAATGTCTCTCTAAATATTGCACATTTCACTTCACAACCAACATTAAAATTTTAATATTTTTCCATATTTTTTTAATATAGGAATATGTTAATAAACTTGTATTGCTTTAATATTATTTCGTATCGTAATTAATAAGATTAACTTTCATGGAAATATTCTATCTTTCGTGAGGAACTATGACAAATTTCCTGTGATGCATTTGCATAAATTAACAGGTCTTTTATATATAAGTGTCTTTTCTTCAGGTCAGGGTTCTGATAAACAATTGAATCCTGATCTGGTTAGGGTTACTGTCATTATAAAAATGCATATTTAAGATAAAGAAGACGGAGGTCTTCTTTAACAGAACTTGCCTTTTTGCATGTTTACTATAAATATTCGCACAGATGAATTATCCATAAATAAGGCACAAAATAAATAGTTCTTATACCTTGAAAAACAAACGCCAAGAAACATAAAATTTTATTTTTCTTAATTAAATTCAATTTTGAAAAAATCTCAATAGAAATGGTCGACGAACTATGACATAATATTACACTCCACTACTATTATATACATTCCTCTTTTTTCATTACCAAGGTTAAAATTAATTAAACTCTTATTCGGAAAACCAAAGTGCAAAATGTGGTTAAAATATAATTCCACAAAGAAACACTCCCCCAACCAAAATTCCAACTGGTATTTCCGCCCAGAAAACTCTTCCAAACCACAACCATTTCCCGTCCCTTCTCTAAATGACATCACTTTAAATGGAGCAATTTCCACTCGCTAAACGTAAACAAACGCAGGCGGCCTCTATTATCATTTTCGGAGGTGGAACCTTTATAAACACAAGGAGGCGAATCACTTTAAATACGCAAAGCGGGGATTGACTTTCGAATAAAGCCTCGCAGTCCGTAAACGCAACCGCCAGAAGGCTTCGGCAAAATTTAGTCAATATCTGAATAAGCCCCGACCGGAACAGCTGATTGCTATGGCAACGTGACGTCAGCTCTCAAACGCTGCAGGGTTGCAAGAGCGGACCCTCGCTCGGTTTCCGGATGGGACGGTTCTTTGGCGAGGTTTCGGACGGAGAGATTTGGGTGGCCAGTGTGGTTTGTTAGTTGAAAAAACGCCGTACTAGATGGGTTATTAGCAACCTCATCCCAAATGAAAATTCAGGGAACACGGCCTCGTAATTTTAAGATGATAAAACAACAGATGACTAAACAACACCTGAGCTGGTACGCCCTTCTCCAAAGTTCCACACCACGACTGGCAATAGCCCAATTGCGGCCGAAGGGAACCGGGTTTACCATAATCTCAAAGAAGAAAACATTTGTTTATCGCCCAGACAAAAGGTTGCCATGGGCCGCAATTGGAACTTTCCGTCCCAACCAGACCACTGCACGCCCTAAGATTTTGAACAAAATATATTGTTTTTAAGGAATTGTTTGTGCAATAAATTTTTTTTTTTTACTTAGTGCCACTTTTTTTCTGCATTACATTATAAAAAGGAAAATATCCGAATAGGATAGATAGGACATTTGCAGTTTAATGTGGATCTGGCAAACATTGACATAGGATTCACAGCCAGGGGATATAGGATTCAGAGTCGGAATATTTTTAAAAATACATATTCCAGAACTGTAAATTAAATCACTTTTAAGTGTACAAATGAAATTGGGATACACTTTCCTTTGTAAATTTCCAATACTCTATGCTATAAAATTTCAACGGTTTCGATGAATCTCAAGGTGCAATGGCATTCTGTTCTGGAATCTATGAAAATTATAATAAAAATTACACTCGTCTTTTTATTACCTAGCTCTAAGCAAAATAATAATGTAAGAAGAATAAAAAGTGATTAGAAAACAGGGTCTTTGTAATTATCACAAATTAAAAATATTTTTTTAAAGAACATAAAACTATTAGAGTATATTTACATTGTACAAATCTGCTAATAAAATAGAATATTTCTCCATCATAAAAATATTGTAGTATACTATTTTCATTAGGATTTGAATTATCATCTTTCCAAAAGTATTTTTCTACAAGTTGACTTTTTTTATGGTACATACTCTTTTGTGGTGCGGGCCCCTAGGATGCAACACCTATGCCTAAATGCGGCCCCATTAGGACTCGAAACCAGGTATCTAAGTTATTTTTAAAAATTATCAAATTGCTTCCATTCATTTAACGCGCTTCCAAAGAGGTAAGTGCTTTAGTTTCACTCAGAAAACGATATTCTAGGCCTCAGATAACATTTAAAGAAACTTTACTGGTGAGGGCAAATACTTTTCTATGGTCCGTGATAAGACTGTACCTCGATGTTAACAGAAACTTTTGAGTTCAAAGGATGCTAACACAATGTCCTTCTGTTCTAATCAAGCGCGAACGTATTTAATTTCATTTATAAAAGATATTTAAAAACTACGCATTACTTGTAAGAATTAAGGAAAGTTGTTGAAAACTTTATAAAAATAAAATACATCTAAATTATTTATCAATATTAGAAAATACTAGACCGAAAAAATATCAATGAGAATAACTGGATTGCATGTAAAATGAGATTGAATAGCCGAAAAGCATTGTCAAACTAAACACTATTTAACCCTGATTATTTTTGCTCATATTCTTTTTCAAATTTAACATAAAATATCTTCTAACACAAGCGTTTTTATTACAATAAAAAATTCTACCGTCGTATTTCCCAAACATTTCTAAACAAACTCCGAATTTCATAATTATCTGATAGTTACTTCTAGTGTAGTGATTCAAACAGGGAAGAGAAAAGCGGCAGGGCCGGATTTTGACATAGGCTACTTAGGCTGCAGCCTAGGGGGCCTGCCCCCCCCCCCCCCCAGATTTGAACTGATTTATACAACGATACTTTTATGTTCTTTAGCAAAATGTTTAATATCTGATAATTACAATGGCATTGTTTTACTTTTTGTTGTTTAAATAATTTGTTTTGTTTTTTCTTACATTTTTATTTTGCTTAGAGCCATCTAAAGGCAATACAAATACTAGTGCAATATTTTATTATCATTTACATAGATTCCAAAATGAGATTGCACCTTCAGAAATTCCTTGAAATCGTTAAAATGTTGTAACACAATGTACTGGAAATTTACAAAAAGTAGTGTATTCCAATTCCATTTATACACTTAAAAATGATTTAATTTGCAGTTCTGGTATATATATATATATCCAAAATAATTCCGACACCCCCTCCTCATTTAAATTATGCTCTGGAAAGAGGGTCATCGTTTATCAGCGGCAGCTACTTTTTTTTTTACAATAGAGAGATGAGCTTTTGATAGAGATTGCCATAATCATCTAACGAATTGTTTACGATTTAAACGGAATCCTTTTCGCTAAATAATCAAGGACCAATAAAAATTGATAAGCAGCATCCCAGCTAAAGAGGATTGACTCATCACACTCTCATCAGAATCAATCCCATGTAGAGCACGTGTGTAAATGGATATCGGAATTTACGTTGCAAGTGAAGGTATAACTAGCGATACCACACGCTGCTCTTCGGACGACCTTGGAATTTTAAATGAGAAGATCTCTAGTGCGATCTCCATTCGTTTTCACTCACGCATTGCATATCACCCACGCATTGCCTATTCGATTTAGCAGAGTATACTCAAAGTGTTTAGCTACTAGAAATTAGACGGCGTACTTAAATAGTATTCAAAAAGGTAATTTACTGACCGAAGAAGTATTCGCAAGTAGGATAGGTTCCTCTGATTCATATAAAATAAAGTATTCGTATAAATTATGTAGATGAAATAATATATTCTCTCCTGCAAAAGAATATACTGAAAAAAAATCAAGATTTCTATACTATTAAAAAATGAGGTCGTTTTTTTTCATATGGGCGGACTGGACTGCCTTTTAAGTGATGCAATTTACAAAAATCTGTAAATGAAATAACTAGGGATGTGACAACTAGTGATTTGGCCGAATATTCAGTTCACTGTCAGGCCGAATAACTTCCTTTAAAAAATTTTATACAGGTAAACAATCCAAGTACCTGAGGTAAAAATTTTGGACGCAAAATTATCATAATATACATGTAGGATAGTATTTGTATTTACTATAGAATAGTAGTAATATCATTAAATCTAATAATAAAATATGTTAAATCTATAGTCAATTCAAACCTAAAATACAAAACATTTTTTCTGTATAAATCTTTCAATTAAAAATAAATTAGATTATTTATTTAATATAAAGTTGATAGGTGGGGGTTCATTGAAGTTTTCGTCATCTTATCATTATCAACACCTGTTTTATCACGACCAGCAAGATAAAATAAATACCGTTTAGATTTAATAGGTTTTGTATTTTTTAAAAATAATATTCATAACTAATTAAGAAAGCTGCATATTTCTGACGGTGATTAGAAAATAGTGCATTTCACAGAAACTTATTTTAATTCAACTAGATTTTTTTTTAATAAATTACAAGCAAACATTTTTTTTAATTTCATTTTTTTCTTCCAATTTCTGTTTTTACGCCCTGTTTCTATGACAGCTATTCGGCTGATGATTGGCCGAATATCAGAAGTATTCGACCTAACCGAATATTCGTCTCATCCCATAACCTAGAAGTCATCTAACATTGTTTAAAATTACGAGACAGTGTTCCCTGGTCATTTATTTGGGAGGGATAACACCATTTTGATTACTAGACAGATAGATCTATCATTTGGTGAAGTGGTGTGGGTTCTAGTTCAAGAGGTTTCCCAATAATGAGTTGAATGTAATTCTTCTCAATGTCTCGGCACTCTTTTTATTACGGGCATACACTACTTGTCAGCCAACCCGCGTATATGAGGATTCAGCTGGGAAAGATTTGCATATTAATTATTTTAAGGACGGAAGAAAGGAAGTTTGTTTGGAAAATTGAGAAATTTCTCATCGATGAAAAAACAATTTCACAATTTCGTATGTGAATACAGCTGATTTATGATGTAAATTATCTCTGTTCATTTAAGTAAAAAAAACTATCTCATTTAGAAATTAAGGAAAAAGAAGGGGGAGCACTTTGTTAACTTTGCTGAAAGAAACAAAACATCTAAAGGTATCGAAGAGTTGAACATGTAAGCAACTCATAATCGAAAAGTCTACAGTTATTTAAATATTTAAACCTTTGGCACGTGAACAAGAAATTAATAAACAAAAATACCACACGACGTCTCTTCACATTACCATTACAAAAAAGTACACGTGCGCATGCTTTTCCTGCAATGCTTCAGAGCAAACCTTTGAAGTAACCGTTAAGTAATTGGCTAGATAGTTTACACATTTCGGCGTGTGTGTATTTATTTAAATTTAATATTTAAAACTTAAACCAAAGGGAAAATATTAAAAACAAGGCGAGAAAATATACTCTATGATAATAATAAAAAAAATTAGGGATACTTGAAACGTAACCTTGCTTGGCAAAAAAGAACCTTAGAAAACGCTTACGTTTTTACTTTGACAAGACACTAAAAGAGGTAAAATGAAACAGTCCATTTAAATACAATTGCAGAAAGTGAGTAATTTATTCGGCTGAAAGGTACGGCCTTGGACATACGACCCCTAGATAAGATAAGCTTCGATAAAACCTCGTGCGACTGCTACAATTTCCGAATGGAGGAAGACAATAGGTTGCCGTTCCAAACATGACCCGAGCAGCCTCAAAGACGAAATGTTCTCGGGGAGATCAATCAATAAATCTATCAAGTACTTAATCGTTGGAAAACTCGTTTTATGCCATGTTAGCCGTGCGACTCGGAACAAATAAGTGCGTTTGGTTTGGGTAAGACATTGTCATCCCTTTATGATTTAAAGGGATGAAAATCAAATGATAAGGTACAAAATGGGGAAGCGCTTAATTTAAAATTTAAGAACTGAAGAGAAATTTGGAATTAAAAAAAAAAAAAAAAAAATCAGATGTAATTATCAACTTTATATTTGTTTTGAAAAATATTGAAATGAATGGAAAATGTTAGATTCTTACATGCTTATCTTCATTTTTAAATAATTTTATTTATGTTTTATTGAAAACGTAGGAATAGTGGAATACATTGTATACACAATTTTAACTATATTTGTGCAAAATAGAAGCCGTTATGAATTAAAATTTTAAATGGGTATAAAATATATTTTTAGACAAGCTACTGCAACTTTTTCAATTTATTATATATCGATTTAAATTATATGTTCTTAAAATAGTTAAAATTTCTACTACCATAAATTAGCGTAAATAAAGAGAAAATGAAATTTGGTATCGTAGCGTTTTTAGTAGGATTTCGATTCCAATTTCCCTAATGTATGGAGAGACTAAAAACTCAAAATACAATTACGTTTTTAACCCACAAAAAAAAAAGGCCAAAGAGTAAATTAAGTATTTTAAAAGAAACAAAGTTTAAATGTTGGATAAAAAAAGTTTAGCAACTTAAATTCAAACATATTTGATTAAGCACTAAAATAGGATATTGTTTGGTAAAATCTAAATCAGTAGAACTTGTGATTCTTAAATACCTTTTAAAAAAAGTGCGGATTTGTTAAAATATAACACAGCATTTACTATAAATAAATAATTAAAATTACACACCACATTCCGAGTCATTTAAACTTTAAAAAAAATGTTAATACTGAATAATTACATTTCATAATCGTTCAGATCATAAATTTTAGACAGGGAAATTTAAACTGATTCAGGATTCGACAATACAAACTTTTTGGCCTTTAAATGATGAATATCTCAATAGGATTAAAAATTAACAATACTTGAATTTACGTAAGAAGCAAGAATGTTATTAAAATAAGTTATTGTATTTTTTTTTGCGTTTTATTGCAAAAATGACTTCAAGAAGTATTCGCATGTCGTTGTATCCCTCCCGTTTACAATCTCGCCCAATATTTTGAAGTGAGGGCAGGAGCGGAGCTCTTCGCTCGTTTTCAGTTTGTCGATAAACTTATTTGTTTCGAAGATTGTAAAATAAATAAGGTTAATTGTTCCTTTAAAACTTATTATGTTACTAGTCTCCACACCTATGCAAGTACGAAATATATTTTAGTTTTCATTAATTTAAATGCTAAACAACATAAGTTATTAGTATTGAATTTTTTTTATTTGTATTTATTTTCCCTAATGGACAAGATCAATTCTTTGGGAAGAGTCAAAGCAATATTTAGTAGAAGAACAACTAACAAAATTTCAAATATAAACATTTCCAATCTTTTGAATTTCAAAGATTCCGATCAAGCCTATTATAAATTCTCATCACCTTGTAATGTTATTTATATTATACGTTTTCGCTAATGTTTTTAGATATATTGTGTACCGTACATAAACATTTTGACTATCAAAGTGTTTAGACAAAACAATTCAATTGCAAGCGTACAAATGTAGAAAATGTTCAAATAATGGAACATCGCTCTGCTATATTTTCAGTTATTGCAACTTATCTTTTATGAAATCCTTAATTACAAGAGGAAAAGTTTTCATGAAAATTTACATAAAAAAAAATCAATGATTATTATTGACAAAAGAGTGTATCTCAGTAAAGAAAATACTTTCTCTTAAAGCAAACAAACTGCAAACGTAGAAAAGTTTAAATAAATCTATTAAGATTGCTGTTTTATATTTTTAATTATTGCAACTGATATTTCATGAAAAAATTCCTTTATTACAAGAAGAAAACTTTTTATAAAATTTAAGGAAATGTTTGCAATGATTTGACATCAAAAGAGAATCAGTGGTAAGCTTATTTACAAAGTATCAAAGTCGCCCGTTTTTCGAAAAGTTATTATCTCCGCATCACACACACTAATACATATTTTTTTTTAAAAAAAGAATACGCACCTATACATGGGATCTTTTTCCGATCCATTATAGACATTGAAAGTGAATCCAGCCGAATCCCGATTGTATCCTATCTTGCACTCTGTCTGCCAGGCAACGTCTCCCAGTTCATTACCAATGAACTCGTTGTTATTAGCCCCACTCTCCGCCGCCCCAAGCATGGGGCTGAACGATCCCTGAGTCCGAAAGTCCGCTTGCTGGGAATCCCACTTCTCGTAGGCGGACATCGCACACAAAGTATATAAACACACACACACTTAAAATAAAACTATCACAGGCACTTGGGCAGAAGAATAATGGAACCTCCCAACGCACTCTCAGCGCACGCTAGAGCATCCCATCTCCCCTCTGAGGAATAGGTGAACCACGGCGGTGCCGCCATATGCGGCGTCCGTCGCTAATGTGTACAGCCAACAAAAATGGCAGCGTAGTAGCGAGTGGAACCGGCTACTTTTAGGGCTACCACAACGACGTGACAGCGGTCGCCAAGCGCTTGGCGCCACTCCGGTGTTGGGTAAATCGTACGTTAATAGAAGCGTATTTTTAGCACCGATAAGGGTGAGGAGGGAATTTTTTTTTTATTTCTCTCTTACTCTAGCCAGTTGGGGCTCGGCCTCGTTGGAAACGCTTGGTCGCTTGCTCGCGGGAGAAGAAAAATTTGGGTTTATTTAGGTGGGGTTGGTTTCGAAACTGTTTTTAGAAATTCAAGCCTTCCTTGGGGGCAGAATTTGAGTTTTGGAGCCAAAAAGCTGTTGGAAGTAACGCACCGGATGAGGCAAAAGGGAATGAATGACTAGGCGTATTCCGTGTTATCCTAGTTTAGATATTGGGTTATCTCACTAAGAAATATGCATGCCAATAAACTAAACAATGACGATAACAAAAATAAAAACATACATACAGGACGGGGCAGGGGCCGGAACAGGGCCGCCTTTAGCAGGCGCGGACTTAGTAGTCATGCCCCTTTAATCCTCCTTCACCGCAAGCTTAGAAATAGGTTCGCCAGATTTTTTAAAAACAAATTTGGATTTTTTTTTATGTCTGTAGAAAATGATCACTGAAGCTTGGATCCGACACACTTAACATTGAAAAAATATCATTTTTAATATTTTGACTGTTTATAAAAAATAATTGAATTGTTCTGTTTAAAATGATACCCCATTTGCAGTAATCCAAAACTTGGAAGTATTTTTTAACCATTTTTTTAAAAAATAAACCCATGTATCGAACAGCATTATTTGGACGAACTTAGCAACCAATTTATCCGAAACGTACTTTTTCTTTATTTGGGGGCACGTTATTTAAAAACTACTTGAAATATATTCTTGAAAGTTTTTCTGATTGTTTTAGAAACACTTTAACACGAGGAATAAAAATATTAGATGCATAGTTTTTATTCTAAAAATATTTTGGTCTGAAAAATTAGTACATTTTTTGGCTGTTTATAAAAATTAATAACTTTGTAAATTTTTAAAACAAATTAAAATCCCTGTGTTAAAGTAATCTTTGACTAAAGAAGATGGCTCCTAAGTTAGTGAATTTAACATGGGCGTCTATGGGGGTCTCACAAATAGGCAACGGCACCTACATTTATAATTCCGAATTAATTCAATAAACAGCATTTATTTTGTGATAAAACCTGAATTGAATTGCGTCGCGTACTTCTATTTATTGTATGCAACGTTTATGAAGAATGCAATAGCTATGATTACTAAAAAAAAAAAAATTAGTGTAATAAGCTTTTAATGAACCTGAAGACTTATTAGGCACTTAGAATTTGTGGAAATACACGAACAGAATAAAAGTTGGAAATAAACAGCAGATATTGTTTAAAATAGATAAATATAAGTTCACTTTAACACTATATAACGTCCTCATTTTATATATAAATTTTCTTATAAGAGCTCGGGGCCCTTGCAAAGGCGGCGGGGCCCTGTGTGGTGACAAACCCCTAAAGCGGTCCTGGGCAGGAGGTAGACATTGCACCCTAGAATCACCCCCCTTCCCCCCAATCCCTTCTAGAGGATATTAAAAAAAAATTACTTAAATACCCTACTCAATACGAAAACTAGAAAAATATGAACAACAAATTTATTGTTAATAAAAATCTAATGTAAAACAACACATAATGAATTTTAGCAACTTTCATGTAAAATAAAACGTATTAAAAAAAATTAGATAAGCATTTACATTGGCGCCAGAAGCGGCATGGCACCTGCCATACCTACTTTCAGCCAAAACACCTTTCAAAATATGCTGAAATATAAGTTCCGGCGCCATTGAGCATTGAATTTTATAACAAAAGATTATCTCTACCCGATCTTGCAAAAAACAAAACTTAATAATTCCAAAAATATCCTTTCATTTTAAAACTTAACATACCAGAGGATCATGCAAATGCATTTACATCTACCAAATTTTTCTGCTGTTTTCTCCGATTGAGATGTTTATTTTTATTTGTGTGAAGAGTTTGTGTCGATAGAACAAGAACCTTCCTTTTCAAACTGTATGCAGTTTCCTTTGAAACTTTTGTGTCGACTTAACTTAAAATGTACAGCCGCGGAAAAAAAAAACGAACCACCGATGATTATTTCGTTAGTTTTTACAGTAGAACTAAACTTAATATACTATTTTGTAGGGAATAAAGTCTACTATACATTGATATACAAAAAAATTGCATAGGGAACTATCTTTATACTCGAATCCGCACCAACTTTAAAATTTTCAATAGCAACACCTACTTTTGATAGCGCAGAAATGTTCCCCTCCCTCAAAATAATCTAAATATAAATTTTCGTTAATTTCCTACATTTATATGCAGAGATATTAGACGATATGTATCTATCTTATTTGAGGGGCTACTTCCACATTGAAAAAAGTATTAGTGAGATTTCGAAATGAAGTACGCTGGTAGAAAATGTTTTGGCGTTAGCCGTGGTTCTTATTTTCACTTGGTCATTCATTCCCCCACTCCCGTATACCCCTCGCCTTTATATAAGAATTTAGAATTTTATTACAACGCGATCACAGCGCTTTTAATTCTCAAAATTAGTAGATTTCTGTTAAGCTCTGCAGATTTTAAAATTGGGTATGACCCCTTAAATGATCATTTGAGGCACATTTTAATACAGCCGAAAAACTACAAAGAGGAAAATAATGAAATTTTAGATATGCATATAAAACGCTTTTCTGAATCCATCACTATGAAAATATAGCATGGTTGCTATTCATAAATTTTATGAATATTAATATCCTAATTTAAATAAAATTAAAAAATATACATATAAGTAATGAAAGTTAGTGTATTTTATTTGGGTTGTTTAGAAGTAACACAGATAAAAATATCAGCTTACTAAAAATATTATTTCGAAAGATATGATTAAAAGTTTAAGAAATTCATTTAACATTACGAGTTCTAAACTTTCGATATTCATAATTAAAAAACTACTTCGCCAAATGACTTGCAAATTGATATTCAACGATAAATTTTGTCGTAGATTCTAAATATTGAATCAAAATTGGGTGTTGCTATTGGAAATTTTAAAGTTGGTGTTGATTTTAATATGAAGATAGTCCCCTATGAAAATTTTTTGTATATCAATGTGTAGTATACTTTATTCCCTACAAAATGGTATATTAAGTTTGGCTCTACTATAAAAATTAACGAAATAATCATCGGTGGTTCGTTTTTTTTTCCGCGGCTGTACATATTACATGGCTGTTGACATGGCATTTAATGCGATACGGATTTCAAAAATATTCGGTAGTGTACTTGATCAAACTTTTCTTCTAACATTTGACTTTTTTTTTATTCTTCTTTTATATCAATTTTAAACATCTAAAAATTCTAACGAAGTAAGTAAAAAAAATTAAAACGAAATATATCAATTTAAAACAAAGTCGTACCTTTTTTGGGTTTATAAATTATTGTTTAAAGACCAGCTCCCATACTTTTTATAAAAAAAAAATTGACATGCAAAATTATTTTTATTCAAAATGAAGCGCCATTTTACTGTAGGTTTTTCTGAGTTGCAAAGGTCTTACATATTTTTTCGCTAAATATGGAACGCGGTGTTATTAATGTTGATTTAGCTTGTTAAACGAGACGGCGCGTCAACAGAACGCGTTCTTGCCCAACTTTATCGCTCAAAGCAAATTCTTGGCCGGACAAACAACTCGCACATTGTGTTTACAGATTTGATATTAATTTTGGAAAAATACATTTGAAAATATAAAAAGTCTATGCTTAAAACTTGGAGCCGGATTTCATGGAGTTAAATCCGGTAGATATAAGTTCTATCCGGGATTAAATAAAAATTTTCAAGGAAAAGTAAAATACTTAAAATATTATTTAAAGTGAAAAATATTTGATATTTTCTAATCTGAATTCCATAAGTTGTCCTTTGATATCTATTATATGCAGGGTAGACCAAAAGCTTGTGACACGATTTAAATTTTAATATAAAATCAAGTAATTGACATAAAAGAGTGCGGTTCGGATTAAAATGCTTCTAGCACAGAAAATATTTTTTTTTAAGCAAATAAAAATTTCAGTTCTAAAGCTTGTCATAGATTGGCTCTATGACTAAAAGACATAAGAAAAAACATTGACGAAGAGGTAACGAAATTCAAGCTGTTAAATTTGAGAAAACAAAGAAAGTTTAAAATGGGTGAAAATACTATGTAGACGCGAGTGAAATATTATACTGCAGTGGAATTTCATGGATCATGGGACAAACGAATTATTGGGATTCATCCCAACAGAAATGACACAAGAAAAATGAATCAATGTATACTTTTCAGAAATTCTTACAATAAAATTAGAGAAATTCGGGGGATACTAACAGCTCAATACTATTTTTATATTTAAATGCTTTTTCAGGGTGGCAACAAAATCCTAAAAAAAAAGTTACCTGACATTTCCTTGATGGTTTCAAAACATTTACCTGACTTTGCAATTATGTTAAATAAACGTTATAATACATACTTTCCTTCCAAGATTAATAAAAAATGCTCATCTGTATTTAATAGTGACAGTAATCAACGTAATAGAAAACAGTTAAAGTTTTCAATTCTTTAAAAAACGATGTTAATAATTAGAATTTGCACATTTTGGTATTTAAGTAGGTAGTTAAAATATTTTATTGTCATAATAAGCGAGATTTAATTTAAGAAGTCCGATGGCGGTTTGAAAGACACAGGAACATCGCGAATGGTATATATATTTTTATGCACGACGAATAGTCGCGAACTTCGAGAAAGGTCGCTTCTTCAGGACCTTTTTTTTAAATTTTCGATTTCTCGGCTTAAATATTTATTTTAAGAATTAAAATGTCATTGTTTTTTCGATGATTTGCCGATTTTAATCGGAATTTTTCATGTACGAAAATACAACTCGGCTTATACGCGAATTTTCAATTTTGCACAAAAAAATCGTCCTAAATTTTTTTTAATTTTCCCTGACATTTCCAGAATTAAAAAAAATTCCATGACAATTCCCTGACTTCCCGGATATGTTGCCACCCTGTTTTTCTTCGTCTTAATTTTAAAAAAATACGGGAATTATGGTTGCTTGGAGTTTTCACTAAGAGTCAATTTGGCTAATCTACGACGAAATTAAGATAGAATAAAAACTATTGAGCATAATAATTCTTACCTTTTAAAGTAATATTTTGGTACATTCATACTATATAGTATATCTGAAAGTTCAACGGGAGAAATTTATGAGTGTCCACATGTTGTTGAAATCGGGATCTTAATGCGAGAAGAATGATAATCGTTTCAAGTTAAATTATCACAATGCTGAGAATGTATATGATGGACCGTCATCGTTCTTCCAATGGACCCTTAATATATAATATTAGTGTAGAACGCTATTGTTCAATACACTGTAAAAAAAAAGGGTACATAAAAATGAGTACCTCAACATACTCGTTTCTATTTGAGTACAATTGCATCGAAAAACAGCGATAACGTCCTCAAATTTAAGTAATCGTACTTTCTCAAACATGAGCAACGCGATTTAATATTGCTAATCTCAGCTTGTGTTCGAGCCATCTTAACAAAGCGACCTAACAAACTTAACTAGTTGTTCAGAAGATGGTTTTCCACATTATTTGATATCGATTGCTTAAATGGAATCCGAGTTATTACAACTCAATTAACTTACTCCCCATTCTTTTGGCACACCTTTTAAACATTTCTTCTGTTTATAACTTCTGCACGTCGCCCTGTTAGTACAACGTATAAGACTTGACAAGCGGTGCCTGCAGATCCGGGTTCGATTCCCGGTAAGTCTTGGTTGTAATTGTTGATATTTATTGAAAATGATTTATGAAGGCAGCCTATATAGGCAAGCAACTGCTCTTTTTTACACATTGTATTCTTTTATAAGTACATTTTCAAAAATGAAACTTATGCATTCCGAACTATGATAAGCATTGGATGTACTCAAAAATGAGTACACTTTACTTATTTTCAATAGTGTACCTATACAATATCTAATTAAAATACAAAACAGAACCACTGTATTTTATTATAACACAGTATACAAATCGCATCATCATCCAACGGCATTCAGATTTCGAAGATTCATCGTGATGCTGCGGTTTTCTCAAGGTCCGTTTTATAATTAAAGGGATTTTTGCTGAATGACATTAGCATGTTACCATGCGAAATGCTTTAGGTAAGACTCTCTCGCAGATAAAAAGTTCAGAAAAGCTTAAGATAAGAATTTTTTTAATTATTATTATTATTGGTTGAAACTTCCTTAAAGGATTGAACATGTTGAAATAGTTCAAAATTAATGCGAAAAAATATAATAACTGAGCAAAATTACACACACTAGATTACTACTTTAAATAAATTTACATACTAATTGCATAATTATTGATCAAATTTTCAAATCATCAAGAGTTATGATTGCACAGAGCAAAGAAAATTCACCTTTCTAGACAGAACAAGGGTCACTGAGTATACGAAAAACATATTACAGTAAACCCTTGCTAAAACGACACTTCTATAAAGTTACTTTCGTTGTAACGAACGCCAATGAAAATCCTAATTGGTTGCATGTAGTTACAGCGACCTTTAATTATAACGACCATTTCCAATTGGTCACATGAGGGGTCGTCTCTCAATAAATCATAAAGAGATTTATATACAGTAAGTGAAAATAACTACGTTTTTTTTTATTATTACCGTGTATGAAATTTTTAGTGTTACAGAAAGTATTGTTTTCGAGACAAAAGTTTGGAAATTAATTGTTTTTATTGTTTCTACGTATTTTGTGTTTACCCAACGATAATTTTTATAAATACTGGTGTTTGTGTTTGAATAAGATAATTAAAAATAAATAACGTTACAAACAAATTTGATAAACAAGTTACAGATCGTGACGTGACAACAAGCCAACGTCAAAATAAAGCGTTCAAAAAGTGGAACCTGCAAAATTGAAGACTTTACTGCTAAAAGTGCATATTACATTTGCTGAACTTGT